>JAOPSE010000010.1:135117792-135417687 GCA_029449295.1 Zea luxurians
TGTCAGAATATTTTAGCAGGGTACCCTACTACTTTTGCATAGTTTAGGGGATGCATCTTTGATTCTCAACATTATGCTTTTATATGTCATTTATGTGTCGCGCTAGCCAGTATGGCTTATAAGATGCAGGATTCATCTTCTATAATCAAGCTATTCTTCTGTGTCTATATCTGCTAGTATAATAGGTCGTGCGCAAAAGCTCCATACACTGAGAATACTTCATAATTATAATGAAGTCATTTATTAGCACACTGTTAGTGACTATATCATCTGGAAGCTGAATATTTCTGTATGATTGGGGATTGTTTTATTGTTGCACTCTCATTCTCACAATTTAGCAAGTTTATTTTTTCTGTTTCCAGATACAAAGCAAATTCCTACTGACTACTCAATTGTCCGTTGAGGGCCCCATCAGGATGAAAGAGGAATACGTTGAGGGCCTTATAGCGATTCCCAGAATCAATGAAGAATCATTGCCTGAACAGTTGAAGGGCTTGCTTGGCCAAACTGCAGGAGCTCTACAACAACTTCCTAGCCCTATAAGGGAAGCTGTTTCGGAGGGGCTTAAATTGCCACTTGGTAAGTCTGCAGGGCATCACACTCTTGTAGCAATATGCTAGTTTGGAACACTCTCATTGCTGGAACTATATACGCTAGGTACACACGCTCCTAGTTTCTGAGGACATACTGCCTGCTCAGATAAAGCAACTACCGATTTTGTTATTCGAGTTCTTTTTGTCAAGGAATTTTGCCACTTTATTTCCCAAAATATTAAGGAACATGTTAAATATTGAGAGTTGAGGAATGCTTCTGTGGCTTAAGCTTAGGTTTAGGAAACAGAACCGGCTCTAATACTGGAGAGGGAGCCAATTGGTTATAGGGTCATAAAAAGACCCTTTTATGTTTTGCATGTAAATTTAACAGTCATTTCATTTACATCTTGATTTGCTTGGCTTTGTCGGATTGGAGCTGAACTATATTCGGTCAATATAGACATATAGTTATGCTACTTTTTATGCCATCATTGCACGAGTGCATAATAGCTGCATTCCATGACTGTAGTTACATTATATTTATTTATTATATATAGGTGGGGCATTTCAACGATTATTCATGATCTCTTACTTGGATGAAGAAATATTGGTATGTTTCTTTACTTCTTCAATACTTGCAGGGTTACAGAAGCCATATGCACTGATGATATACTGTTATCTCTGCACAATCACAACACAAGACAGCTTTTCCAGTGTTTGGTTAATGTGCTTCTTTTTTAAAGAAAACAGGAGCCAACAAACGGAACAGAGACAACAAATAGGTTGTCATGCTCTTGCACGTACTGAATTTCTTGTTCTGCCTTTGTCAGACCCCAATTTTTAAGCTCGTTGAGTTGAGGCCTGATGACCAACTGAGAACGCCACAAAAGTTTATTCTGCCTTCCAGATGAAAGTGGTCCCCCCCCCCCCCCCTCACCCCCAAATTTCATTAAGAAATAGGTACCAGTTCGGAACACTGACAACAACCAAAGAACATTACAAGACTTAGTGACTGCACTGCAATAACTGGCTAGCTTTATCCTAATCAGAAAGTGAACTTGATAAGGAAAAACAGACCGGGCGACCGGCAACACAGGCAAAAGATTGTTCGGCTAAGTCTGAAGGTTTTTTCCGGCAGACGACTCCGGCGGGTTACAGACAACCACGCACCAAAGACAACAAACCGCACACAGCATTCAACCATGCAGGGTAGGGAGCCTCCAAAAGCCCAAACCAGCTTCAGCGTTTTTCGCGCTATTATTTACATAATGCGACGATCAACTGGTGCCCAGCCAAAAGAGCGATTGAAGACTTGATCATCAATTCTTCGGATTAGCCTGCTTCTCGTCCTCCAGCATCCTTCTTGGCATCTCTTTCTGGAGCAGCGCCCACCAGTTCAACCAAAAACAACATTGGATGAAGATATTAGCGACGTTGATGATATTCTTTCTATTGAAACAATATCATTTCTGATTTTCCAGATTGTCCATAAAACTGCACTACAGCCTATAGTGAGTAAATGTTTATCAGTTTTTTGAGGCCACACAACCAGATGTCAAACATCTCTTTAGCATTTCTTGGAAAGGATGGAGAGTTCTTCGGATTAACTGATTTTTTTTGAGGCCACACAATCAGTTTAATTCTTTGGATTAACTGATTTTCCAGATTAACTGTTGACTCTGTTCTCTCATCACTCTGACGTGGCTCTCTCTGTCACTGTCATTGTCCACCTGATTGCCAGGAATGACTCTTCCGGTCTTCCCTGAAGCCTTCGACTTTGATTGTTTATTTGCCCATGCTGCATGAATGCAAATGAACAGTTCAAACCTCATATTACTTTACCTAATATTAATTCTGTAATATGGAGGAAAATTTCACAATTTCTCACGGTTTTGCTGCCATCCTTTTTCAGATTATCAGGGACGCTGCTGGAGCACCAGATGTCTTAACCAGGCTAGAGGGGCCACAACCGAGTCCAGGTGATGGCACAGCAGATGCAGTGATATCAGAATATGAAAGCTAATGGCTGATTACTAACTGTAACTCCACACCTAGTTCCTGTTTACGGCTCCTTTCTCCTCCTTTGGTCGTTTTTCTCAGGCCTGCGCATGTGTAAAGGCTGTAGTGTTGTCAACGATAACGACCACTTGAGTGATTTTTACTTGCATCCCTTTCGGCGGCTATTATGATTTTTCTGAATGCGAGCAATAATATCAGATGACCATCATCATTCTTTATATGAATCAAGGAAAAAAAAAAGGCTCTGCTTGTTCAAAGCTAACTGATACAGTAATTTCCAAGATACAGCCTCGTAATCGCTCAATGCCGCGCAGAGCAAATGACAATGTGCTCCATGTCCAATGATGGTGTGCTACTGCCGTTCTGCTCTCATCAGCAGGGCAGCTGTGCAGCACCCGTGGCGACAGCAGCAACTGCTCCCTCTGTCTCTCTAGAAAGAAGCTGAATGCTAGACAGTGGTAACCTCGTGTAAAACAATCAAAAGAAGCTTGCTCGGTTGATCAAGAAGAATGTTGTAGTAGACGCAAATCTGTGAGTTTATTTTCTTGTGATCACGCCTATTTCGCCCTGCGAACGTGCGGCACAAGTTCTGGTTCTAAACGAGAAAATAATACTGGATTCTGACAGATGAAGAGCAACTGTAAGACACTTTGCCTAACTTTTCTACCTAAGGTTAGTTCTTCAATTCAAACGACTAACCTTAGATAAAGTGTGACACATTTAGCCACGAACCAAACAAACCCTAGGAATATAATTTTTGGTAGAAAATAATATTCTACAACAGCTTCGTTAAATCTCTACTATATTTAAAAAGTCTCAGTTTTTTCGTGCGTCGTCCGCAGTATTTCCCTTCGCCCGCTCCGCTGCGCATGCAAACCGGGCCTCGGCGCAGTGCATGCAGGCATGCAGCGTTGCAGCCCCCTCCTCCCCGCACCCCGCACATGCAAGCCGCTCAGCTCAAATTAGCAAATGTCGTGATTGGATTGGTCTAGTATATCGTGATTAGCTCGTTGCAGTGTCGTAGTTTCATTGAACAGGTCATAAGGCTACCAAGAAAAATTGAGAGCAGTCAAACACAAAAAAATGAATCAAATGAAAGACTTTATATTGCCTTTTCACCTCATATGGTGATGAATCAAAAGACTACTTAAATGCTCGAAGTGCGTGGTTTAACCTGAAGCAACCAAGTATCCTGATATATTTAGGATGTGTCAGGATAGGGAACTCTTGTTGAGAAGAATATATCCAAATAGCATGAAATTTCATTCACTCCATTTCTTTCAATTGAAAGTCAGACAACCATGAACTAATGCTACAGAACTGAAGCTGGCTTGAGGTGGCAGCTGACCAGCTGCATAATCCACATAGGTTCGATAATCAAACGCCTACTTAAGAACAAACTGTGTAGGAATTGACATATATGTAAAAATGTGCAGGTATTGACTATGCTGCTTGGTCACAGCTAGTGGGCATTATAAATGTCAGAGTCTCTCTCTATATATATATAAAGCCCAAACTAATCACGAGCTGATCAACTTAGAAGAGCCTATTGTTCAATGACCTTGGTTCTGATGCTTCTGCTTCATGTTTAGAGTCAATGGCTTGTGTGCCCATTAACTCTAACGCTTGTGTGCCCGTTAACTCTAGCGCCCAACTACCGTAGAATTAGATCTCAATGCATTCTGTAAGGAAAATGAACCCCATGCCATTTGGCTAATTGAGTTTTGGTGTTTGATGAACAACACAATCCGTGAACTAATAAGTTTTCTAGTTTGTAGTTCACAGGATGCAAGATTTACTTGGACTAAGGAATTGAGGAAAGCAACACCTCAAAAGAAGACATTAAGAAGATCCAAGAAGAGTCCAAGTGTGCTGCCGCGGACTGTCTGTGCGAGGCGCACCGGACTGTCCGGTGCCCACACGCCGGACTGTCCGGTGCACCAGGGAACTCCAGCCCAACGGATAGTTCCAGGTGGCACCCGGAGAGAAGACCACCGAACTGTTCGGTGTGAGCACCAGACTGTCCGGTGTGGAAAAGCCTGCGGCGCCAACGGTCACCTGCTCTGACAGGGCAACGGCTAGGCGCACCGGACATGCTACAGTGCGCTGTCCGGTGCACCACCGGACTGTCCGGTGTGCCGTAGAGAACTGCAGCTTTTCTCCAACGACTATTTTGGAGTTGGGGCCTATATATACTTCGCCCAACCGGCCATTTGAAGGTGTGGGAGCCCAAGCAACATACTAAGGCATATAGTGCACATTTCCAAGAGCTCAAACACCCAAGTGCTTAATAGAATCACTCGGTGATTAGCGTAGGTGCTTTACGAAGTGCTTAGGTTAGTTAGACCGCTTTAGCGCTTGCTCTAGGTGAACCCTAGTTAGTTGAGTGAGTTTAGACAAACCACACAACCCCTCGGCTCTTGCGTGAGTTGTTGTAATTGTACCGAGTGGGGCGAGAGTCTTGCGAGACCGTGACAACCGCGTTTGTGTCACGGCCGCCACCGTGTACTGGAGGGAACGAGGCCCGCGGCGTTTCGGCCGGAAGCTTGATAGTGGAGACGGCGTGGAGCGTCCAAGAGGAGCCGGAAGCGGAGCACCACTTGCGCGTGGAGAAGGCCCGCGACTCTCTACGGAGTTACTCGACCATGGTGCTTGACCCTCGTGTGGGCTTCCCTTTTACGTAGAGGCACCAACAAGGATTAGTCGGAACCTTGCGTGGTTCCGGATACCTCGGTAAAAATACCAGCGTCATCCACGAGAGTTTGCTTCTCTACTTAACTCTTTAAGTTTCCGCATTTATATTAAGCATTTAAGTTTCAATCTTGTATTCATACTTATTTAGTGTAGATTGAAACTTAGCCATTGTGGTAGAGATAGCAACACTTAGACAAAACCTAGTTTGCACATTCTAGTTTGATTATTTGCATAGGTTTTGCTCTAGGGATTTATTTGTGGCCTAGTTTAGTGAAAATTTTAGAAGTCCTAATTCACCCTCTCTTAGGCGTCACTCGTTTCCTACAAGTGGTATCAGAGCCCGGTTTGGCTCATTTGAAACGCTTTAGCTTCACCGCTAAAAGAGCCGACGCTTTTTAGAGGAAGGGATGGATACCCATAGGCCACCACACTTTGACGGCACTAACTTCCCATATTATAGTGCTAGAATGGCTTGTTACCTAGAGGTCATTGATCTAGGTGTTTGGAGAGTCACTCGTGACGGGATGAAACCCCTCAAGAATCTCGAGAAACCCACCATGAGTGAGGAAAAAGAAATTCATTTAAATGCTAGAGCCAAAAATTGCTTGTATGAATCTCTTAGCATGGATATTTTTAATCAAGTATTTACCTTGAAAACTGCTAATGAGATTTGGCTAAAATTGCATGAGCTCCATGACGGCACATCCAATGTCCGTGAGCAAAAACATTGCCTAGTCTTAAATGAGTATAATTCTTTTACTATAAAAGATGATGAGCATGTTAGAGACATGTATTCTCGTTTGAATCTAATTATCAATGAGCTCAATTCTATTGGCATTAATAAGCTAGGTAATGCGGATATTGTGAGGAAGATTATCTCCCTGCTACCACAACAAAGATATGGGAGCATCATCACCATCCTTCACAACATGGAGGACTTGAGCAACATGACCCCGACCATTGTGATTGGGAAAATCATGGCCTTTGAGATGTCGTGAAAAATGTGTCGTGGAGAGGAGCCAACTTCCTCAAGGTCATATGCTTTTGCATGTGATGAAAGAAAGGGAAAAAAGAAGGCTCCGACTCCAAGTTCCTCAAGTGGAGAAGAGGAAGAAGAAGAAAGTGATGATGATGAAGATAATCAACCATGCACATCATCCTCTGAGGACGAAGAAACAATCTGACGCATCGGAAAGGTAATGAGGATGATCCGCAAGATTAATCTAATGGGTGTGCCCCTGCAGGTCGAAGATCTTCTTTTTAACATTGACAGGAAAAAGCAAAGGAAGAGAGGATGCTTCGCATGTGGGGAGAAGGGCCACTTCAGGGACAACTGTCCAAATATGGCCAAACCCAAAAAGGAGAGGAGCAAAGGCAAGGCGCTAACAAGTGTTAGAACTTGGGATGATTCTTCAAGTGAAGATGAACCTCCAAGGACGCGCAGCCACCGATCCTCATCATGCTCATCACGGTCATCACACAAATGCCTTATGGCAAGAGGTAACAAAAGCATTCCATCCTCTAGTGATGATAGCAGTAGTGATGATGAAGGTGAGGGAAAGCCCTCCATAGATGAGCTTGCGGAAGCCGTTAAATTTTTTCAGGATGTCTGCACTAAACAAAAGGCTCAACTTAAAATTTTGAAAAATAAGTTGATTAGCTCCCAAAATGATTATAAAGGTTTGCTAGAAAAATTTGAAACTTTTGCAAACTTAAATAGTGAGCTGTCAACTAAAATTGAGCTATTAGAATCTAGTGCTCCATCAATGGCTACCGATGATGGTCTCATTAAAAAGAATGAAAAACTTAAGGCAGAGCTAGCTAGCTCCCAAGAAGCTATTGAAAATTTGCTAGAGAAAATGGAAATTCTTAGCATACACAATAATGAGCTAACTACTAAGCTAGAAAACATTGGTAGCACCCCAGCAGCATCTTTAGTTGAGATACCTGAAATTATTAAGAAAGATGCTTCTACTTCCTGCTTTGATTTAATTGATGATTCTAACCCCTACAACCAAGTTCTTGTTAAGAATATTGTTGTAGAAACATGTTCGGATGAGGTTGCAAAGAAAAATGAACAATTAAAGCAAGAAGTGGCTCGCCTTGGCAAGGCTTTGTATGATAAGAAAGACAAAGCCAAACAAATTCGACCTCCACAGGATAACACCACTGCGGGAGTGAACAAACCTATGGAGGGAGAAACTGTGATTTGTAGGCTATGCCACAAGGAAGGCCATAAGTCTTTCCAATGCAAGGCGATGTGTAACACCCGGTTTTAAAGAACAAAGCCGGGTGCATCTCATACATGCGCCAAAGAAGACAACATATATAATAACAGAGTGTATAGAGATAAATGTCTTAAAACATCAGAGTATTTATTACATAGCGGAAGACTTATTACAAAATAAAATAGTAAATATAAAACGAACTAAGGATCGTTGGCGCCAATGTCGACTGAGAAACGCCACCTAGATCAGATCGAACTCCTCAGTGTTAGGCGGCTCCTCTTCGACCACCTGTTCTTCTCCTGTGGGGGGGTGTGAGACAGCAAGAGTGAGCTCACATACGTTCATAGCTCAACAAGTCATGGGGAATAATGTAGCATGAACTCACCAAAGGTGGGAGTTCATGAAGTGTAAGGCTGGTCAATGAAATAAAGGCTGAGGCTAAGCATTGCTTTTATAAGTTGATCAAAATTTTATTAGCAATTACTAAGTGTAAGTAAATACCAAACCTTAATAATAATAAAGAACAGTAATAGTAAAATAATCCCAAATGCGATGCAAATGTCAAATTGAATTTAACTTCCATAATTAATCATGTGAGGGTCCGAGCCGCTCTTGACCGTGAGCACGACTAGTATACTAGTTTTACACTCTGCAGAGGTTGCACATCTTTACCCACAAGCCGTGTTACCCATCTGCCAAGGGGTCATGAATCCCATACACCTCTACCAAGGAAGCGAGGCAGGGTAACACTACGAGGCCTTTACAAAGTTCCACTAGCTTCAGACTACCCGCTACAGTTTATAGGAAGCTCCAGTGCAGGGTTCTTGTCTGACCGCCATCGCAGCAAAATCAAACAAGGACCTCCCTACACTGACCACTCCCCTACTGCCCTTGCCCCTTTCGGGTAAGGTAGCCCTCCCCTAGCTTTCCTAGTTAATCAGCCAAGGGCGTCCCATTAAACCCTTGTGGTAGCACTGTTTTCCCGGGTGGTCGCTCCATGTTCCCATTAATTTAATGATCTTAACATGAACAGTAATAATAAAAAGATAATAACAGAATAATCATGAATAGTGTATCTCCATACCCAATCCACATAAAGCAATAGCAAGTACTACCCAAAAAATATTTCAGGGGTGAACAAGGTATAGAGGTAATCAAAACTGGGGTAACATAAAGGCTCCCATCAAAATTAACCTATGCAGATCATTAAAATTAATAAGAACATGGCTGGGAAAAGTAAGTGATCAAGGGCACAACTTGCCTTCAATGAGCTCCTGCTCAGCTACTTCTACTTGTTGAACCTCAGTTTCCACAGTGGCTTGCTCGTCTACTCGCATCAACACAATACATACATAGTATAGCCAAAATCAACATCACACCAAACATGTAAATAAAGTATACAGTAAAAATCTACACATTAAAAATGAAATCATAGGAACTGGAATCACTGAATTTGGAGTTATAGATTTCAAGTTATGAATTTCCTAAGGTTTAATGTGATTAAAATAGGATTAGATGAGAAATTAATTTTCTAAATATTTTCATGTCAAAACAGAGATACTAAATGATAGAGAATAATATTACTAAATTTTAGGAATTGGAATGACTCAATTCGGACCAAAAATGAATTTTCTATGATTTATACAAGTTTCTAGAATTGTTTTTGTATTAAAAACGAATTTCTAATATCAATTCTCTGTTTTTAATACTCCCTGGACTGGGCCTCAATATCTGGGAAGTCCAGGGGCTCGCGGGTAATTATTCCTAGACTCAGTGTACAATACCCCTGGACGGCGGGTTGATTTAAACTAAAGACGGGGGCTCTTTAGTGAAAAGGCCATCGCGAAAGGGTATCGCGGCCAGTGAGCCGCACGATCTGAAGTGGACGGACCAGATTAGATCTGGGTCGGCTACTAGCCCGCATCCATTCTGATCGCCGGATCCAAGATCAACGGCCAGCATACCCCACAACACCCAACCCTCGGTTTCGAGATCTGCGGCTACGATTCACCAGAACGAAAGGGTACGGGTGGTTCTAATCTCCACCGCCCATTGGCAATCCGACGGCTGAGGAATCGTCTTCCCCCCAACAGAGCCGAGCACCAGCGCGGCGGCGCACGCCCACAACGGCGGCGTGGGCACCGACGCCGGTCAATTCACCTCTACAAGGCACTACCTCTAGTTCTAACACCCGCAAGTTCAAATTAGCACATCGGCGAACATCAGAGGATGGTTCATACCGACAATCGTAGGGCGAACGCTCCTGTCCTCGGCGCACGGCGGATCCGATGTTGATGTCGGTACTCCGGTGAGCAATCCCCGGTGTTCGACAGCCCGCGCACCCGTGATTCGCACGCCGAGAGCTCTCGCGTCTCCGAGAAACCCAGTGGTGCCCTCCGTGTACTCTAGATCCCAGCGGACGCCGACAGCGCACGCGGCGGCCCGAGACTACCCTGGTGGCGACGAAAACGTATCGAGGTCGGGGGCTGAGCTATCGAGATGAAGGAGATGAGAAAACGAGGCGCAGAAAGGTACTTGTAATCCCACGCCGCAGAGTCTGCAGCCGGGCGAGATGCACCGGTCACGCGAGATCCCCGCCCGCGCCACCGCTGGACGCGGTGTGGTTGTTCGTGGGGAAGTCGATCCTGTCAGGTGGGCCCGGACGGCAGCGACCCAGACAACCGCCCGTGAGAGGAGAGCGTGGAAGACAGATGGGCCCGCTGCTGCAGCGACGCAGAGGGCGCGCATGAGACTGACACGCCGGGCCCGCATGTCGGCACGTTTCTGTGGAAGAAGATGGCCGCGCGTATCCGTTGGTGGGCCGAGCCAGCCACTTTGAGCCCAACACGGTTTTCCTCTTTTTCTTTCTATTTTCTTTTTCTTTCTATTTTCAATTCCAATTTGAATTCAAATTTCAAATCAAACTTAGGCCAAATTTGTTCCCAAATCATATGGTGAAGTTAAAATACAAGTTTTTAGTGATATAATTATATTATTTATATTTTTTTTATATATATCATTTCCCTTCTTCTCATTTTCAAAAACCCTAGGTTTAATTTAGGGCTTAATCCAATTTCTAGTCATTATTATTATTTTTATTTAATGCACAAACATAAAAACTCCAACAAATGCACTTTCTTTTATTTTAGAATCATTGTTTTATTTAGTCACTCTCAATTATATAGGTGCTCTCTTTTTTTTATGATGCAAATAAGGCACACAAAATGAGGAGCTCTCTCTATTACTCTTTGTATACAACTTTGAGTATTACAAGTCCTACCCCCCTTAAAAATAATCTCGTCCTCGAGATTTAAGAGGATCTAGGGAAAAGGTGGGGAAAATCTATACGAAGCTCTTCTTCTCTTTCCCAAGTTGCTTCGTCTTCACCGTGGTGGCTCCATTGCACTTTGCACATCTTTATAACCTTATTCCTCGTGACACGAGTCAAGGTATCCAAAATCTTGATGGGGTACTCAGCATAAGTCAAATCTTCTTGAACACTAAGGTCTTCCATTGGTAACTGTTCTTCAGGCACCCTGAGACATTTCTTCAGCTGAGATACATGAAATACATCATGAACTTCCGCAAGGTGATCCGGTAACTCCAATTGATATGCAACCTCACCCACTCGCTTTAAGATTAAGAAGGGTCCAATAAAGCGAGGGGACAACTTTCCTTTGACTTTGAATCTCCTCATACCCCGGAGTGGTGACACCTTCAAATAGACATAATCACCCTCCTTAAACTCAAGTAGTCTTCTCCGGGTGTCAGCATAGCTTTTCTGCCTGGATTGTGCAGTTCTCAAATTCTCCCTTATTTGCTGAACTTGTTCCTCTGCTTCTTGTATGATCTCAGGCCCAAACAACTGCCTTTCACCAGTTTGATTCCAATACAAGGGAGTCCTGCACCTTCTGCCATACAAAGCCTCAAACGGTGACATCTTCAAACTGGCCTGATAGCTATTATTATAAGAGAACTCCGCATAAGGTAAACTCTTATCCCAACTTCCACCATGCTTAAGGGCACATGCTCTTAACATATCTTCTAACACTTGGTTAGTCCTCTCTGTCTGCCCATCAGTCTGTGGATGGTAAGCCGAACTAAAATTCAATCTCGTATCCAATGACTCGTGCAACTTCTTCCAATACCGAGAAGTAAACTGTGATCCCTGGTCTGACACGATTTTCTTTGGCACACCATGCAGGCAGACAATCCGTGCCATGTACAACTCTGCCAACTTGGCTCCTGAATACGTGGTCTTCACTGGAATAAAGTGGGCTACTTTAGTTAGCCTGTCCACAATCACCCATATAGAATCATATCCAGCAGACGTGCGGGGTAATCCAACAATGAAGTCCATGCCAACCTCTTCCCATTTCCACTCAGGTATCTTCAGTGGGTGCAATAGTCCGGCTGGCCTCTGGTGTTCAGCTTTAACTCTTTGGCATACATCGCACATAGCCACATGTGCAGCCACATCTCTCTTTAGTCCATACCACCAATACTTTTGCTTCAAATCCTGATACATCTTAGTACTTCCAGGATGAATAGAATAAATTGAGTCATGTGCTTCCTTCAATATGGTTTCCCGAAGACTATCAATATCGGGAACACAGATCCGATTCTTAAACCATATCGTGCCTTGCTCATCCTCTGTGAATTCCGGGCCTCTACCCTCAGTTATCAGATCCTTGATCTCCTGGATTTTGGCATCACCAACCTGACCTTTACGAATTTCTTGCTCCAAGGTAGGTTCCAATTCAATAGTCACTCCTTCCGTATGTGTAACAATTCCCAGGTTGAGCCTCTCAAAGTCTTTTGCTAATTCATCAGGTAGCTGGACAACGAAAGCGGAGTGAACATGATCCTTCCGACTCAAGGCATCTGCAACCAAATTTGCCTTGCCTGGGTGGTAATGAATCTCCAAATCATAATCCTTAATGAGCTCCAACCAACGGCGTTGCCTAAGGTTGAGATCCTTCTGAGTGAATATATACTTCAAACTCTTGTGATCCGTGTATACTTGGCACTTAGTTCCCATAATATAGTGTCTCCAAATCTTAAGTGCATGCACAACGGCAACCAGCTCTAAGTCATGAGTGGGGTAGTTCAATTCATGCTTCCTCAACTGACGAGATGCATAGGCAATCACATGACCATCTTGCATAAGCACACATCCAAGTCCTTGGCCACATGCATCACAATAAATGTCAAATCCCTTCTGTAGGTCTGGCATAATCAATACTGGTGGCGACATTAGTCTCTCCTTCAATTGATCAAAGCTTTCTTGGCACTTCTCATCCCACTTAAATTCTCTTCCTTTTTCCAAAAGCGATGTCATAGGCTTAGCAATTTTAGAGAACCCTTCAATAAATCTTCGATAATATCCTGCGAGTCCCAAGAAACTCCGAATCTCAGCAACTGTAGTGGGCACTCTCCACTCCATAATCTCCTTCACCTTAGCAGGATCCACTGCTATTCCTCCATTAGAAATAATATGACTAAGGAATGGCACCTTGTCAATCCAAAACTCGCACTTGCTGAACTTAGCGTAGAGTTGATTATCTTGTAACTTCTGTAGCACCAACCTTAGGTGTTGTTCATGATCACTTTCATTCTTAGAATAGATAAGAATATCGTCGATAAACACCACGACGAATCTGTCCAAATACTCCATAAACACTTTGTTCATCAAATTCATGAAGTAAGCTGGTGCATTGGTTAGTCCAAATGACATAACAGTAAACTCATATAATCCATATCGAGTCGAGAAAGCTGTCTTGGGAATATCCGATGGTCTAATCCTCATCTGATGGTAACCGGATCGGAGATCAATCTTCGAGAATACTCTAGCACCACGCATCTGATCAAATAAATCCTCAATACGGGGCAACGGATACTTGTTCTTCACCGTGACATCATTAAGTGATCTATAATCCACACACATCCGCTGTGATCCATCCTTCTTCTGCACAAATAACACCGGTGCTCCCCAAGGTGAGGAACTTGGACGAATGTAACCAGCCTCTTGTAACTCTGTCAACTGCTTCTTAAGTTCCTTCAACTCTTCTACGGACATTCTATATGGCCGTTTAGAAATAGGGGCGGTTCCAGGTAAGAGATCAATAACAAACTCAACTTCTCTATCAGGTGGCATCCCTGGTAACTCCTCTGGAAAGACATCCGGAAAATCTCTAACCACCCGGATGTTGTCGCCAACAAACTCCTCAGGCATAAAGAACATTGCACGCATGGATGAGGAGGTTACTGCAATATTAACTTGAAATCTTTCTCCTTTAGTGGTAGTGAGTTCTACGGTACCTCTACCACAAGCTATAACGGCCTTTGCCTTTCTTAGCCATGACATACCAAGTATTAGATCTATACTGCTTGACTCTAATATTATTGCAGTAGCTCCAAATTCTCTACCCATAATGGTTAATGTCAATCTACGTGTCATTTGATTCGCCTCAACAGGCCCTTTATGTGTAATTACTATCATGGGTTTTCTCATATTTAGCAGTGGTATTTCATTTGTGTTGGCATATCTAGCAGACATGAATGAATGTGTAGCACCAGAATCAAATAATATGGTTGCAGGAATTGCATTAACATAAAACATACCAATTACGAGGTCCCCACCATCAGGAGTATCATCAACGCTGACTTGATTCACCCTGGCTATAGAATATCCCTTGCCAGGGGTCTGTTGCTTGTTCTGGACTGGAGTAGTAGCAATCCTCTGTGGGCAGACATTTGCATAATGACCAGTCTTCCCACACTTGAAGCACGTAGTGCCTGGACTCTGTCCTGCAAACTTCGTCGGGGTGCCAGTGGGAGTAGCCTGTCGAGGAGGTGGAGTCCTCAGTGGTGATTGCTGAACTGGGCGTGGTCCTCCCTGTCGAGTCGGTGTACCCTGCGGTGAACTGTAGCGAGGACGAACACTGCTGCTACCCTGTCCCTGTGAGATAGCCTTCCTCTTCAAATCACCCAGTTGAACACGCTTGTGTTCAATAGCAAGAGCCTTATCCAGTAGCCTCTGAAATGATGGAAAGGTGTGTGCAACCAGTGCATACTGCAAGGGTCCATTAAGTCCTTCAATAAAGTGCTCCTGCTTTCTTTCATCCTCAGCAACTTCCTCTGGAGCATATCTCGACAACTGAATAAATTTGTCTCTGTACTCGCTGACTGACATGTTACCTTGCTTCAATGACAGAAACTCCTTCTTCTTGATCTTTATCATACCAGCTGGAATATGGTAGTTCCTGAATTGTGTACCGAACTCTGCCCAGGTAATAGTATCAGCAGCATCGTGGGCAGCAGTATAAGAATCCCACCAGTCAGCAGCAGGACCAATCAGACGTCCAGAAGCATATAAAACCTTTTCCCGGTCAGTGCATTGTGCAATGTTGAGCATCTTCTCAATTGCTTTCAGCCAATCATCTGCATCAAGTGGATCTGGCGAACTTGCAAATGTAGGTGGCTTATGACTCATGAACTCTCGGTGCTTATCACGAGGTGGAACTGGTGGTGGTGGTGGAGGCAATGGCACTTGTTGCTGTTGTTGCTGTTGTTGAAGTTGTTGTTGCAGCTGCTGTTGTTGCGCCCTCCTTTCTTGGCGTATCTCATCTCTCTCCTGGCGCAACTCCTGGCGTATGTCTTCTCTTTCCTGACGCATTTCTTGGCGTTCTTGCTGCATCTGGGCACGCATATCAGCCATAGTGTCTGCCATTTGCTGCATCACCGCCATCTGAGCAGCAACCAGTGGGTCAACTCCGCCTGGTGGAGGATTAGGAGGATTCATCTCCGCAGGCTGTGGCTGAGGTTGTCTATATATCCTTCGAGTGTGTTGGTTAGGAGGCAAATCAATTCCACCACCCCTCCTGGTATTGACCATCTGAGTTAGATACATATGGTAAGAAAGAGCAGTAGACAAGGCAGTAATTACAATCATGTTACTTTGGGGGGTTTATTAGCTAAGCAGTTTAATGTTTTACCTACCATAGCTAATTTATTACCTTATGCTGGCACATGCTAAGATGTCCATGTAATATTTCAATCAATCAAAGAAGCAAATCAGGCATTGATCATCAGAACAATCAACCAATATTTTTAATAGAGAAAATAGTTTTAATTTTGTCTTAGGCTTCCTATCTCTTAAAAATGTCATAGGGGTAGGGATTCCAAGGTGTGAAATCCATCTTGTCTAAGAGTAGAAAAGATAAGAATGATCAGAGTAGACCAGTAGAAGGTGAGACAGGATCAAGATAAGTATAGGAAGAATCAGAGTGAGGTAAGTAGGTCATGGTTTTGTCCATTTCTATCTAGGTTTCGTCCTACAGTCAACATTTCCTCTGATACCACTTCTGTAACACCCGGTTTTAAAGAACAAAGCCGGGTGCATCTCATACATGCGCCAAAGAAGACAACATATATAATAACAGAGTGTATAGAGATAAATGTCTTAAAACATCAGAGTATTTATTACATAGCGGAAGACTTATTACAAAATAAAATAGTAAATATAAAACGAACTAAGGATCGTCGGCGCCAATGTCGACTGAGAAACGCCACCTAGATCAGATTGAACTCCTCAGTGTTAGGCGGCTCCTCTTCGACCACCTGTTCTTCTCCTGTGGGGGGGTGTGAGACAGCAAGAGTGAGCTCACATACGTTCATAGCTCAACAAGTCGTGGGGAATAATGTAGCATGAACTCACCAAAGGTGGGAGTTCATGAAGTGTAAGGCTGGTCAATGAAATAAAGGCTGAGGCTAAGCATTGCTTTTATAAGTTGATCAAAATTTTATTAGCAATTACTAAGTGTAAGTAAATACCAAACCTTAATAATAATAAAGAACAGTAATAGTAAAATAATCCCAAATGCGATGCAAATGTCAAATTGAATTTAAGTTCCATAATTAATCATGTGAGGGTCCGAGCCGCTCTTGACCGTGAGCACGACTAGTATACTAGTTTTACACTCTGCAGAGGTTGCGCATCTTTACCCACAAGCCGTGTTACCCATCTGCCAAGGGGTCATGAATCCCATACACCTCTACCAAGGAAGCGAGGCAGGGTAACACTACGAGGCCTTTACAAAGTTCCACTAGCTTCAGACTACCCGCTACAGTTTATAGGAAGCTCCAGTGCAGGGTTCTTGTCTGACCGCCATCGCAGCAAAATCAAACAAGGACCTCCCTACACTGACCACTCCCCTACTGCCCTTGCCTCTTTCGGGTAAGGTAGCCCTCCCCTAGCTTTCCTAGTTAATCAGCCAAGGGCGTCCCATTAAACCCTTGTGGTAGCACTGTTTTCCCGGGTGGTCGCTCCATGTTCCCATTAATTTAATGATCTTAACATGAACAGTAATAATAACAAGATAATAACAGAATAATCATGAATAGTGTATCTCCATACCCAATCCACATAAAGCAATAGCAAGTACTACCCAAAAAATATTTCAGGGGTGAACAAGGTATAGAGGTAATCAAAACTGGGGTAACATAAAGGCTCCCATCAAAATTAACCTATGCAGATCAATAAAATTAATAAGAACATGGCTGGGAAAAGTAAGTGATCAAGGGCACAACTTGCCTTCAATGAGCTCCTGCTCAGCTACTTCTACTTGTTGAACCTCAGTTTCCACAGTGGCTTGCTCGTTTACTCGCATCAACACAATACATACATAGTATAGCCAAAATCAACATCACACCAAACATGTAAATAAAGTATACAGTAAAAATCTACACATTAAAATGAAATCATAGGAACTGGAATCACTGAATTTGGAGTTATAGATTTCAAGTTATGAATTTCCTAAGGTTTAATGTGATTAAAATAGGATTAGATGAGAAATTAATTTTCTAAATGTTTTCATGTCAAAACAGAGATACTAAATGATAGAGAATAATATTACTAAATTTTAGGAATTGGAATGACTCAATTCGGACCAAAAATGGATTTTCTATGATTTATACAAGTTTCTAGAATTGTTTTTGTATTAAAAACGAATTTCTAATATCAATTCTCTGTTTTTAATACTCCCTGGACTGGGCCTCAATATCTAGGAAGTCCAGGGGCTCGCGGGTAATTATTCCTAGACTCAGTGTACAATACCCCCTGGACGGCGGGTTGATTTAAACTAAAGACGGGGGCTCTTTAGTGAAAAGGCCATCGCGAAAGGGTATCGCGGCCAGTGAGCCGCACGATCTGAAGTGGACGGACCAGATTAGATCTGGGCCGGCTACTAGCCCGCATCCATTCTGATCGCCGGATCCAAGATCAACGGCCAGCATACCCCACAACACCCAACCCTCGGTTTCGAGATCTGCGGCTACGATTCACCAGAACGAAAGGGTACGGGTGGTTCTAATCTCCACCGCCCGTTGGCAATCCGACGGCTGAGGAATCGTCTTCCCCCCAACAGAGCCGAGCACCAGTGCGGCGGCGCACGCCCACAACGGCGGTGTGGGCACCAACGCCGGTCAATTCACCTCTACAAGGCACTACCCCTAGTTCTAACACCCGCAAGTTCAAATTAGCACATCGGCGAACATCAGAGGATGGTTCATACCGACAATCGTAGGGCGAACGCTCCTGTCCTCGGCGCACGGCGGATCCGATGTTGATGTCGGTACTCCGGTGAGCAATCCCTGGTGTTCGACAGCCCGCGCACCCGTGATTCGCACGCCGAGAGCTCTCGCGTCTCCGAGAAACCCAGTGGTGCCCTCCGTGTACTCTAGATCCCAGCGGACGCCGACAGCGCACGCGGCGGCCCGAGACTACCCTGGCGGCGACGAAAACGTATCGAGGTCGGGGGCTGAGCTATCGAGATGAAGGAGATGAGAAAACGAGGCGCAGAAAGGTACTTGTAATCCCACGCCGCAGAGTCCGCAGCCGGGCGAGATGCACCGGTCACGCGAGATCCCCGCCCGCGCCACCGCTGGACGCGGTGTGGTTGTTCGTGGGGAAGTCGATCCTGTCAGGTGGGCCCGGACGGCAGCGACCCAGACAACCGCCCGTGAGAGGAGAGCGTGGAAGACAGATGGGCCCGCTGCTGCAGCGACGCAGAGGGCGCGCATGAGACTGACACGCCGGGCCCGCATGTCGGCACGTTTCTGTGGAAGAAGATGGCCGCGCGTATCCGTTGGTGGGCCGAGCCAGCCACTTTGAGCCCAACACGGTTTTCCTCTTTTTCTTTCTATTTTCTTTTTCTTTCTATTTTCAATTCCAATTTGAATTCAAATTTCAAATCAAACTTAGGCCAAATTTGTTCCCAAATCATATGGTGAAGTTAAAATACAAGTTTTTAGTGATATAATTATATTATTTATATTTTTTTTATATATCATTTCCCTTCTTCTCATTTTCAAAAACCCTAGGTTTAATTTAGGGCTTAATCCAATTTCTAGTCATTATTATTATTTTTATTTAATGCACAAACATAAAAACTCCAACAAATGCACTTTCTTTTATTTTAGAATCATTGTTTTATTTAGTCACTCTCAATTATATAGGTGCTCTTTTTTTTATGATGCAAATAAGGCACACAAAATGAGGAGCTCTCTCTATTACTCTTTGTATACAACTTTGAGTATTACACGATGACTGGGGATAAGCAAAGGCAAAAGCTCAAGTAAAAGCCATCAAACAAAATCTCCAACACCTACATCAAAAAGATGAATAAAAAGGATGCTACACCATATTTGATCAAGAAGAAAAAGAATGGAAAGGTGATAGCAATCAAGGCCAACAAGCAAGCCAACAAAGGAAAGGGGGCCAAACGCATCTGGGTGCCAAAGGAAATAATTTCAATCATGAAAAGCACCAAGAAGGTTTGGATCCCGAAAGGGAAGTGAGCGGACCGAAGGTCTTCGGGAAATTTGGAGACTTGGCAAAGTTGGGATGTATATCATGGGATACATCATTTTGGATCAAAGTTAATTGCCAAGTGGGTTAGTGAAAATTTTGGACCCAAATTTCTCACCCATGACTAAGGTAACTAGTTTATTGTATTTCTTGTTTTTAGATATGCGTGTCTATTTACCTTGTATCTAGTTTACCTTTCTTGCCTAGTATTACATTTGTCATTTACTTTTGTTTAAAATTATGCATACTAGGTAAATCACATGGTAGGATTGCTTGCTTTAAATTCATATACTTAAGCAAACCTACATGGTTTAAAATGCTTAGTACGGCACATAGCTTCTATATCACTCCATAGTAAATGATGCATCAATTGAAAATTTTGATTTCTACAAGTTGTATCATTTAACTTATATGTGCCAAAGTCTGGATTATAGATAATTTGCCCCTCTTGATATCAAATCAAAGTGCATGTCTCCTACAAGTATTCAAAACTTGTATGCACACCTTTAGGGGAGGTTACTCTATAATCTAATACTTTGATACTAACACCTTTTCAAGTCTATTTCATGTGATAGTCTCATTGTAAGGTGAAAGGGATTTAGGCTTACACCTAGTCCCTAAATAATTTTGGTGGTTGAATTGCCCAACACAAATATTGGACTAACTAGTTTGCTCTAGTGCATAAGTTATACAGGTGCAAAAGGTTCACACTCAGCCAATAAAAAGATCAAGGTTTGGATTCAATAAAGGAGCAAAGAGGCAACCGAAGGCACCTCTGGTCTGGAGGCATCGGACTGTCCGATGTACACCGGACAGTGTCCGGTGCGCCCAGAGGACTCCACCTTGAACTCGCCACCTTCGGGAATTTCTCAAGCCGCTTCGCTATAATTCACCGGACTGTCCGGTGTTCACCGGACAGTGTCCGGTGCTCCAAGGAAGCGCGGCCTCTGCAACTCGCCAGCCTCGGGTTCGCGCAGCAGCCGCTCCGCTATAATTCACCGGACATGTCCGGTGTGCACCGGACTATCCGGTGTACCAGCGGGGCAACGGCTATTTCGGCGCCAACGGCTACCTGCGCTGCATTTAATGCGCGCTCTGCGCGCGCAGTCGTCAGGCGCGCCCATACCGGCGCACCGGACAATGAACAGTGGTTGTCCGGTGTGCACCGGACACCCAGGCGGGCCCAGAAGTCAGAAGCTCCAACGGTCAGAATCCAACAGCATTGATGACGTGGCGGGGGCACCGGACATGTCCGGTGTGCACCGGACTGTCCGGTGTGCCATCGACAGACAGCCTCCACCAACGGTCAAGTTTGGTGGTTGGGGCTATAAATACCCCAACCACCCCACCATTCATTGCATCCAAGTTTTCCAACTTCTAACCACTATACAAGAGCTATCATTCATTGCAAAGCACACCAAAAGAGATCAAATCCTCTCCCAACTCCACACAAAGCCCTAGTGACTAGAGAGAGTGATTTGTAGTGTTCATTTGAGCTCTTGCGCTTGGATCACTTCTTTTTCTTTGGCATTCTTTCTTGTGATCAAACACTCACTTGTATTTGAGGCAAGAGACACCAATTGTGTGGTGGTCCTTGCGGGAAGTTTGATTCCCAAGTGATTTGAGAAAGAGAAGCTCACTCGGTCCGAGGGACCGTTTGAGAGAGGGAAGGGTTGAAAGAGACCCGGCCTTTGTGGCCTCCTCAACGGGGAGTAGGTTTGCGAGAACCGAACCTCGGTAAAACAAATCCGCGTGTCACTCTCTTCATTTGCTTGCGATTTGTTTTTGCGCCCTCTCTCACGGACTCGTTTATATTTCTAACGCTAACCCGGCTTGTAGTTGTGTTTATATTTGTAAATTTCAGTTTCGCCTTATTCACCCCCCCTCTAGGCGACTTTCAATTGGTATCAGAGCCCGGTGCTTCATTAGAGCCTAACCGCTCGAAGTGATGTCGGGAGATCACACCAAGAGGGAGATGGAGACCGGCGACAAGCCCACTACAAGCCAAGGGAGCACTTCATCGGAAGAGTCCCGCACCAAGAAGAGGGAGAAGAAGAAGGGCTCCTCCAAACGGAAGGAGAAAAGATCTTCCTCTTCTCACCACAATGAGAAGAAGGAAAAATCTTCTTCTCACAAGTCGCATCGGAAAGGCGACAAGCACAAGAGGATGAGGAAGGTGGTCTACTACGAGACCGACACTTCATCAACATCCACCTCCGACTCCGATGCACCGTCCGTAACTTCTAAGCGCCAAGAGCGCAAGAAGTTTAGTAAGATCCCCTTAAACTATCCCCGTACATCTAGACATACTCCATTACTTTCCGTTCCATTAGGCAAACCGCCAACTTTTGACGGCGAAGATTATGCTAGGTGGAGTGATTTAATGAAATTTCATCTAACCTCACTCCACAAAAGTATATGGAATGTTGTTGAGTTTGGAGCACAGGTACCATCAATAGGGGATGAGGATTATGACACGGACGAAGTGGCCCAAATCGAGCACTTCAACTCCCAAGCCGCAACCATTCTCCTCGCCTCTCTAAGCAAGGAGGAATACAACAAAGTACAAGGGTTGAAAAATGCAAAGGAGATTTGGGACCTACTCAAGACGGCGCACGAAGGTGATGAACTCACCAAGATCACCAAGCGGGAAACGATCGAGGGGGAGCTCGGTCGCTTCCGTCTTCGCCAAGGGGAGGAGCCACAAGATATGTACAATCGGCTCAAGACCTTGGTGAACCAAGTGCGCAACCTCGGGAGCAAAAAATGGGATGACCACGAGGTGGTTAAGGTTATTTTAAGAGCTCTTATTTTCCTTAACCCCACTCAAGTTCAATTAATTCGTGGTAATCCTAGATATCCACTAATGACCCCCGAGGAAGTTATCGGGAATTTTGTGAGCTTTGAATGCATGATTAAGGGCTCAAAGAAGATCAACGAGCTTGACGAACCTTCCACATCCGAGGCGCAACCGGTGGCCTTCAAGGCAACGGAGGAGAAGAAGGAGGAGTCTACACCAAGTAGACAACCAATTGACGCCTCCAAGCTCGACAATGAGGAGATGGCCTTAATCATCAAAAGCTTTCGGCAAATCCTCAAGCAACGGAAGGGGAAGGATTACAAATCCCGTTCCAAGAAGGTTTGCTACAAGTGTGGTAAGCCCGGTCACTTTATAGCTAAATGTCCATTATCAAGTGACAGTGAGAGGGACAACGACAAGAAGGGCAAGAGAAGAGAAAAGAAGAGGTACCACAAGAAGAGGGGCGGCGATGCCCACGTGTGCCGCGAGTGGGACTCCGACGAGAGCTCCACCGAGTCCTCCTCCGACGAGGACGCCGCCAACATCGCCGTCACCAAGGGGCTTCTCTTCCCCAACGTCGGCCACAAGTGCCTCATGGCAAAGGACGGCAAAAGGAAGAAGGTTAAATCTAACTCCTCCACTAAGTATGAATCTTCTAGTGATGATAATGCTAGTGGTGAGGAAGATAATTTGCGTATCCTTTTTGCCAACCTTAACATGGAACAAAAAGAAAAATTAAATGAGCTAATTAGTGCCATCCATGAAAAGGACGATCTCTTGGACTCCCAGGAGGACTTCCTAATCAAGGAAAATAAGAAACATGTTAAGGTTAAGAATGCTTATGCTCTAGAAGTAGAAAAATGTGTCAAATTATCTAGTGAGCTAAGCACATGCCATGACATTATTGCCAACCTTAGAAATGAAAATGCTAAATTAATTGCTAAGGTTGATGCTCATGTTTGTATTGATTCAACTTCCTATCCTAGAAATGATAATGTTGATTTGCTTGCTAGGATTGATGAGTTGAATGTTACTATTGCTAGCCTTAGAAATGAGAATGAGAAATTAATTGCTAAGGCTAAAGAATTAGATGTTTGCAATGTTACAATTTCCGACCTTAGAACTAAGAATGATATGTTGCATGCTAAGGTTGTAGAATTAAAATCTTGCAAACCATCTACATCTACCGTTGAGCACACTTCTATTTGCACTAGATGTAGAGATATTGATATTAATGCTATTCATGATCACATGACTTTAATTAAAGAACAAAATGATCATATAGCATTATTAGACGCTAAAATTGCCGAGCATAACTTGGAAAATGAAAAGTTTAAATTTGCTAGAAGTATGCTCTATAATGGGAGACGCCCTGACATCAAGGATGGTATTGGCTTCCAAAGGGGAGACAGTGTCAAACTTAATGCCCCTCCTAAGAACTTGTCTAATTTTGTTAAGGGCAAGGCTCCCATGCCTCAGGATAACGAGGGTTACATTTTGTACCCTGCCGGTTATCCCGAGAGCAAAATTAGGAGAACTCATTCTAGGAAGTCTCACTCTGGCCCTAATCATGCTTTTATGTATAAGGGTGAGACATCTAGCTCTAGGCAACCAACCCGTGCTAAGTTGCCTAGAAAGAAAACTCCTAATGCATCAAATGATCATGCTATTTCATTTAAAACTTTTGATGCATCATATGTTTTAACTAACAAATCCGGCAAGGTAGTTGCCAAGATTGTTGGGGGCAAACACAAGGGATCAAAGACTTGTGTTTGGGTACCCAAAGTTCTTGTTTCTAATGCCAAAGGACCCAAAACCGTTTGGGTACCTAAAGTCAAGAACTAAAATTGTTTTGTAGGTTTATGCATCCAGGGGCTCAAGCTGGATACTTGACAGCGGGTGCACAAACCATATGACGGGGGAGAAAAAGATGTTCTCCTCATATGAGAAAAACCAAGATCCCCAACGAGCTATCACATTCGGGGATGGAAATCAAGGTTTGGTCAAAGGATTGGGTAAAATTGCTATATCACCTGACCATACTATTTCCAATGTTTTTCTTGTAGATTCTTTAGATTACAATTTGCTTTCCGTATCCCAATTATGTCATATGGGCTACAACTGTCTATTTACTGATATAGGTGTTACTGTCTTTAGAAGAAGTGATGATTCAATAGCATTTAAGGGAGTGTTAGAGGGTCAGCTATACTTGGTAGATTTTGATAGAGCTGAACTCGACACTTGCTTGGTTGCTAAGACTAACTTGGGTTGGCTCTGGCACCGCCGACTAGCCCATGTTGGAATGAAGAATCTTCACAAGCTTCTAAAGGGAGAACACATTTTAGGACTAACCAATGTTCATTTTGAGAAAGACAGAATTTGTAGCGCATGCCAAGCCGGGAAGCAAGTTGGCACTCATCATCCACACAAGAACATCATGACTAGTGACAGGCCACTGGAGCTCCTACACATGGACCTTTTCGGCCCGATCGCTTACATAAGCATCGGCGGGAGTAAGTACTGTCTAGTTATTGTGGATGATTATTCTCGCTTCACTTGGGTGTTCTTCTTGCAGGACAAATCTTATACCCAAGAGACCCTAAAGGGATTCTTGAGACGGGCTCAAAATGAGTTCGGCTTAAGGATCAGGAAAATTAGGAGCGACAATGGGACGGAGTTCAAGAACTCTCAAATTGAAGGCTTTCTTGAGGAGGAGGGCATCAAGCATGAGTTCTCTTCTCCCTACACTCCACAACAAAATGGTGTAGTGGAGAGGAAGAATCGAACTCTATTGGACATGGCAAGAACCATGCTTGATGAGTACAAAACACCGGATCAGTTTTGGGCCGAAGCAGTCAACACCGCTTGCTACGCCATCAACCGGTTATATCTTCACCGAATCCTCAAAAAGACATCCTATGAACTCCTAACCGGTAAAAAGCCAAACATTTCATATTTTAGAGTTTTTGGTAGCAAATGTTTTATACTTGTCAAAAGAGGTAGAAAATCTAAATTTGCTCCTAAAACTGTAGAAGGCTTTTTACTAGGATATGACTCAAACACAAGGGCATATAGAGTCTTTAACAAGTCCTCAGGACTTGTTGAAGTTTCTTGTGACGTTGTGTTTGATGAGACTAACGGCTCTCAAGTAGAGCAAGTTGATCTTGATGAGATAGGTGAAGAACAGGCTCCATGCATAGCGCTAAGGAACATGTCCATTGGGGATGTGTGTCCTAAGGAATCCGAAGAGCCTCCACATGCACAAGATCAACCATCCTCCTCCATGCAAGCATCTCCACCAACTCAAATTGAGGATGAGGCTCAAGATGTTGAACAAGAAGATCAAGAAGATGAACCACCTCAAAATGACGACAACGATCAAGGGGGAGATGCGAATGATGAAGACAAGGAGGATGAACAACCAAGGCCGCCACACCCAAGAGTCCACCAAGCAATACAACGAGATCACCCCGTCGACACCATCCTCGGCGACATTCATAAGGGGGTAACTACTCGATCTCGTGTTGCACATTTTTGTGAACATTACTTTTTTGTTTCCTCTATTGAGCCACACAGGGTAGAGGAAGCACTTCAAGATTCGGATTGGGTGATGGCGATGCAAGAGGAGCTCAACAATTTCACAAGGAATGAGGTATGGCATCTAGTTCCATGTCCTAATCAAAATGTTGTAGGAACCAAGTGGGTCTTCCGCAACAAGCAAGACGAGCATGGTGTGGTGACAAGGAACAAAGCTCGACTCGTGGCCAAGGGGTATTCACAAGTCGAAGGTTTGGATTTTGGTGAAACCTATGCACCCGTAGCTAGGCTAGAGTCAATTCGCATATTATTGGCCTATGCTACTTACCATGGCTTTAAGCTTTACCAAATGGACGTGAAGAGTGCCTTCCTCAATGGACCAATCAAGGAGGAGGTCTATGTTGAGCAACCTCCCGGCTTTGAAGACAGTGAGTACCCTAACCATGTTTATAGGCTCTCTAAGGCGCTTTATGGGCTCAAGCAAGCCCCAAGAGCATGGTATGAATGCCTTAGAGATTTCCTTATTACAAATGGCTTCAAAGTCGGCAAGGCCGATCCTACTTTATTCACTAAGACTCTTGACAATGATTTGTTTGTATGCCAAATTTATGTTGATGATATTATATTTGGGTCTACTAACGAATCTACATGTGAAGAATTTAGTAGGATCATGACAAAGAAATTCGAGATGTCTATGATGGGGGAGTTGAAGTATTTTCTAGGATTTCAAGTCAAACAACTCCACGAGGGCACTTTCATTTGCCAAACAAAGTATAGTCAAGACATTCTAAGCAAGTTTGGAATGAAGGATGCCAAGCCCATCAAGACACCCATGGGAACCAATGGGCATCTCGACCTCGACACGGGAGGTAAGTCCGTGGATCAAAAGGTATACCGGTCGATGATTGGTTCATTGCTTTACTTATGTGCATCTCGACCGGACATTATGCTTTCCGTATGCATGTGTGCAAGATTCCAAGCCGACCCTAAGGAATCACACCTTACGGCCGTAAAACGAATCTTGAGATATTTGGCTTATACTCCTAAGTTTGGGCTTTGGTACCCTCGAGGATCCACTTTTGATTTGATTGGTTATTCGGATGCCGATTGGGCGGGGTGTAAGATTAATAGGAAGAGCACATCAGGGACTTGCCAGTTCTTGGGAAGATCCTTGGTGTCATGGGCTTCAAAGAAGCAAAATTCGGTCGCTCTTTCTACCGCCGAAGCCGAGTATATTGCCGCAGGCCATTGTTGCGCGCAATTGCTTTGGATGAGGCAAACCCTGCAGGACTACGGTTACAAACTAACCAAAGTTCCTCTTCTATGTGATAATGAGAGTGCAATCCGCATGGCGGATAATCCCGTTGAGCACAGCCGCACTAAACACATAGCCATTCGGTATCATTTTCTTCGGGATCACCAACAAAAGGGGGATATCGAGATTTCTTACATTAACACTAAAGATCAATTAGCCGATATCTTTACCAAGCCTCTTGATGAACAAACTTTTACCAAACTTAGGCATGAGCTTAACATTCTTGATTCTAGGAATTTCTTTTGCTAAACTTGCACACATAGCTCATAAATATACCTTTGATCATGTCTCTTTTATATATGCTATGACTAATGTGTTTTCAAGTGTATTCCAAACCAAGTCATAGGTATATTGAAAGGGAATTGGAGTCTTCGGCGAAGACAAAGGCTTCCACTCCGCTCTACTACTCATCCTTCGCCGTCGCTCCGCATCATCTCTCCAACTTTGGTATAATCTTCACTCATTCATTTTATGACCAAAGGGGGAGAAAGTACTTCATTGGGCTCTAATGATTCCGTTTTTGGCGATTCATGCCAAAGGGGGAGAAAATATAAGCCCAAAGCAAAAGGGCCTATATTTCATTCTAAGTATCCGTTTTTGGCGATTCATGCCAAAGGGGGAGAAAGTATTGGCCCAAAGCAAAAGGACCGCACCACCACCCCTTTTTAAAATTAATGGTTTTCAATCGGAAAATTTCAAAAATTGGTATCTCTTTGTGTTCTAAAGGGGGAGCAAGTAGTAATTTCAAAACTTGATATCTTAAAACCCTCTTGAACACTAAGAGGAGACTTTATTTGAGGGGGAGTTTTGTTTAGTCAAAGGAAAAGCATTTGGAACAAAGGAAGAAAATTTCAAAACTTGAAAAATGCTTTGCAAAATCTTATTCATTTACCTTTGACTATCTTGCAAAAGGACTTTTCAAAAGAATTTACAAAAGAATTTGCAAAAACAAAACTTATGGTGCAAATATGGTCCAATATGTCAAAAATAAAGAAAACAATCCATGCGCATCATGTAAGTATTTATATTGGCTCAATTCCAAGCAACCTTTGCACTTACATTATGCAAACTAGTTCAATTATGCACTTCTATATTTGCTTTGGTTTGTGTTGGCATCAATCACCAAAAAGGGGGAGATTGAAAGGGATTTAGGCTTACACCTAGTCCCTAAATAATTTTGGTGGTTGAATTGCCCAACACAAATATTGGACTAACTAGTTTGCTCTAGTGCATAAGTTATACAGGTGCAAAAGGTTCACACTCAGCCAATAAAAAGATCAAGTTTTGGATTCAACAAAGGAGCAAAGAGGCAACCGAAGGCACCTCTGGTCTGGAGGCACCGGACTGTCCGGTGTACACCGGACAGTGTCCGGTGCGCCCAGAGGACTCCACCTTGAACTCGCCACCTTCGGGAATTTCTCAAGCCGCTTCGCTATAATTCACCGGACTGTCCGGTGTTCACCGGACAGTGTCCGGTGCTCCAAGGAAGCGCGACCTCCGCAACTCGCCAGCCTCGGGTTCGCGCAGCAGCCGCTCCGCTATAATTCACCGGACATGTCCGGTGTGCACCGGACTGTCCGGTGTACCAGCGGGGCAACGACTATTTCGGCGCCAATGGCTACCTGCGCTGCATTTAATGCGCGCTCTGCGCGCGCAGTCGTCAGGCGCGCCCATACCGGCGCACCAGACAATGAACAGTGGTTGTCAGGTGTGCACCGGACACCCAGGCGGGCCCAGAAGTCAGAAGCTCCAACGGTCAGAATCCAACAGCATTGATGACGTGGCGGGGGCACCGGACATGTCCGGTGTGCACCGGACTGTCCGGTGTGCCATCGACAGACAGCCTCCACCAACGGTCAAGTTTGGTGGTTGGGGCTATAAATACCCCAACCACCCCACCATTCATTGCATCCAAGTTTTCCAACTTCCAACCACTATACAAGAGCTATCATTCATTGCAAAGCACACCAAAAGAGATCAAATCCTCTCCCAACTCCACACAAAGCCCTAGTGACTAGAGAGAGTGATTTGTAGTGTTCATTTGAGCTCTTGCGCTTGGATCACTTCTTTTTCTTTGGCATTCTTTCTTGTGATCAAACACTCACTTGTATTTGAGGCAAGAGACACCAATTGTGTGGTGGTCCTTGCGGGAAGTTTGATTCCCAAGTGATTTGAGAAAGAGAAGCTCACTCGGTCCGAGGGACCGTTTGAGAGAGGGAAGGGTTGAAAGAGACCCGGCCTTTGTGGCCTCATCAACGGGGAGTAGGTTTGCGAGAACCGAACCTCGATAAAACAAATCCGCGTGTCACTCTCTTCATTTGCTTGCGATTTGTTTTTGCGCCCTCTCTCACGGACTCGTTTATATTTCTAACGCTAACCCGGCTTGTAGTTGTGTTTATATTTGTAAATTTCAGTTTCGCCTTATTCACCCCCCCTCTAGGCGACTTTCATAAGGAAAATGAGGTCCCCGGAGAAAGACAACAATCTTCCACTGCAAAATCTCCAAAAACTCTCATGTCTCTCAAGCTCGCCATTGACTTTCAATTGGTATCTTTTGAGACTACATCTAGTATCATTTACATGTCTTCTCCAATATTTGATTAGACTATATTTCATATCATATACTTCCATGTTGCTAAAAATGCATAAGTACTTAACTCATATTCTGTTACCTATGCATAAGGGAAGTTAGTCTTTTCAAATCATGTCTTGCACCTCTAATTTTTACATGCTTTTTCCTAAGATCTCTGTCAGGGGGAGCTTTTCTTCATCTTTAAAGGGGGAGAAAACTCTTTCTAAAGGAGAACACTCACTTAGGGGGAGTAATCCTTTGAGGACAAGCTTTTATTTACTTACTACATGCTTTTAATGTCTTCCTTTTCGGTGGTTGATGCCAAAGGGGGAGAAGTTTAGGGACCAAAGCAATGAAAACTATATCAAACACCAAACACCATAAATTTTAAAATTTCATGTCTACAAATGGTTTTTAAAGTGGTTTTGGTTATTTGGTTCTAAAATAGGAAGTAAGTGAATTATGGAGTTAGGGGGAGGCTTAAGTCCATAATTTCACATTATGGGGACAATATGCATCCTAGCAAGTAGATTGCATATTTTCATTCAAATACTTGTAGTATTTGCTTGCTTTGGTTGTGTTGTCATCAATCACCAAAAAGGGGAAGATTGTAAGGAAAATGGACCCCAGGCCATTTGGCTAATTGAGTTTTGGTGTTTGATGAACAACACAATCCGTGAATTAATAAGTTTTATAGTTTGTAGTTCACAGGATGCAAGATTTACTTAGACTAAGGAATTGAGGAAAAAAACACCTCAAAAGAAGACATTAAGAAGATCCAAGAAGAGTCCAAGTGTGCTGCTGCGGACTATCTATGCGAGGCGCACCGGAATGTCCGGTGCCCACACGCTGGACTGTCCGGTGCACCAGGGAACTCCAGCCCAACGGCTAGTTCCAGGTGGCACCCGGAGAGAAGACCACCGGACTGTCCGGTGTGAGCACTAGACTGTCCGGTGTGGAAAAGCCTGCGGCGCCAACGGTCACCTGCTCTGACAGGACAACGGCTAAGCGCACCGGACATGCTACAATGCGCTGTCCGGTGCACCACTGGACTGTCCGGTGCACCACCGGACTGTCCGGTGTGTCGCAGAGAACTGTAACTTTTCTCCAACGGCTATTTTGGAGTTGGGGCCTATATATACTTCACCCAACCGGCCATTTGAAGGTGTGGGAGCCCAAGCAACATACCAAGGCATATAGTGCACATTTCCAAGAGCTCAAACACCCAAGTGCTTAATAGAATCACTCGATGATTAGCGTAGGTGCTTTGCGAAGTGCTTAGGTTAGTTGGACCGCTTTAGCGCTTGCTCTAGGTGAACCCTAGTTAGTTGAGTGAGTTTAGACAAACCACACAAGCCCTCGGCTCTTGCGTGAGCCGTTGTAATTGTACCGAGTGGGGCGAGAGTCTTGCGAGACCGTGACAACCGCGTTTGTGTCACGGCCGCCACCGTGTACCGAAGGGAACGAGGCCCACGGTGTTTCGGCCGGAAGCTCAATAGTGGAGACAGCGGGGAGCGTCCGAGAGGAGCCGGAAGCGGAGCACCACTTGTGCGTGGAGAAGGCCCACGGCTCTCTATGGAGTTACTCGACCGTGGTGCTTGGCCCTCGCGTGGGCTTCCCTTCGCGTAGGGGCACCAACGAGGATTAGTCGGGACCTTGCGTGGTTCCGGATACCTCGGTAAAAATACTGCGTCATCCACGAGAGTTTGCTTCTCTAATTAACTCTTTAAGTTTCCGCATTTATATTAAGCATTTACGTTTCAATCTTGTATTCATACTTATTTAGTGTAGATTGAAACTTAGCCATTGCGGTAGAGATAGCAACACTTAGACAAAACCTAGTTTGCACATTCTAGTTTGATTATTTGCATATGTTTTACTCTAGGGATTTATTTGTGGCCTAGTTTAGTGAAAGTTTTAGAAGTCCTAATTCACCCCCCTCTTAGACGTCACCCGTTTCCTACACATTCTACTAAATTGTAATGGAGTCCTAGCTAAGTCTTGGCTTGGCGACGGGGCTCCAGCCTCTGGGTCCTCATCGGTGCGTCCTCTTCCTGTTCGTTGGTCCGTTTGGTTGTCTTCACGTCTAGGGTCCGTCCGTGTGTTTGTGCATCCGTTCGTCTGAGGGCCAACCTCTTCCTTTTATAGACTAAGGAAGGGGTTGGCCAACAGTGGCTTCCTCAGGAAGGAGCCACTAGGCAAAGTTAAAACCAAACGTTCTACCCAGGGTGAAGCCACGCGTGCTCATAAGCCTCGGGGTCGCCTGGCTATCTCGTATTCTTTATGGTGGATGGCGCGAGCAGTGTGGGGCCTGAGCGTCATCATTTGGACTATATTGACCCCTAGCCTTTGTAGCATGAAACTCGGTGCAGCTTGTCGTGTTGTGCCCTAACAGCAGTCTGTGCACTCAGGCCTAGTCCAATAGGTCATGAGTGTGTCATAGGCTGAGTGTGTGTGGGCCATAAATGTGCCGCAATCCGAGGGGTTCATAGGTCATGAGTGCACTACGACCTGAGAGGTTTGTAGGTCATGAGTGGGAGATGGATCGTCGCCTCCACTGTGGCTCGTTGCCAGACGTAGTTAATGCGACCGATATCTTATGATGGGTCAGTCTTGGTCTAGGCGTGGAATCGACTCGAGTGGTTTCCCTTCGGTGCGCCCGGCCACCCGTCTGGCTCTACCACGCCCAACCCCGGGTTTGGTGCCACAGAGTTCGTCCGAGGGTGGGTGCCTCCGTAGTAGACGTTACCTATCTCCTCCAGCTGACCAGCTGGCCCTAGCTAGTTGCCAGTGGTCTTTCTCCAGTGTGCTCGCTGACCGATGGGCCCTTGGGACCGAAGAATGTATCGCTGACACCAGCCAAAAGTTCAGATGGTTGCCTGATTTGCCTGGCCCCTGTTGGAGTCAATCTAAAGAGTGCATCCTACAGTGCAACCATAGACACGATCTGTTGGCCATAGCCTCACAAGGTACATAATTAGCATATAAGGTGTGTTTGGTATGACTTGCTCTAGGGTGTGTTTGCCATGACTCCACTCTACTCGAGAGAGGGTGTTTGATATGGCTTTGCTCCACCCTAGAGTAGTTCTGCTCTAAAACTCTAGGGTGGAGCAACTCTACTCCAAAGTCTAAATTGATTTCTCATAAACAATGCAATTAATATATCTAAGTTGCTTTAAAAAAGATTTTAGAGCAGCCAAAAAGGTACTCCAAAAAACATTGTATTGCAGCTCTTAAAACTCCAAAGAGTTTCATTTGGTTGGCTCTTATGAGATCTTTAGAATTTTGCTCTAAAGCCATGCTAGACACCCTCGATCTATAGTTCCCTCCCCCCCCCCCCGAGAAATCTTTTTCTCATCGAGACTGCTAATTATAGATAATGCTTTATACTTTAGTCGCAGTTCAGTCAATGAGATTAAGGGTGATAATACCAATCGAGACTAAAGGCCATTTCTTTTCTTTTATATTTTTATTCAATTATTTTTTAATTTAAATAATTTTTAGTATGCATATTCTACGTACGCTACTAATGTATGTCATATATATAAGTTCTATGAAACTATATATAAACTATACAGATATTTCAAAGTAAGAATAGAAATATATATTTCAAAACAAGAATAAAATAAATTAACAAGAGCTTGTATATTAGGATAATATCGTCATTATTGTCATTCATCTATTTCATTAAAGCATATATATATGATGTATGTGTCTATCATAGTTATATATATTCTCTCTTGCTAGCCTTTAAACTTGTAAACCAAGATAATGGTGATATATTAATCTTGCCCTATATATAAACGTGTAGACGTCGACTCAAAGAGCTCACACCGCAATATCCATATTTTATCTAATTTCTTACGCACATAATTAACATGTTAGGCAGGAACAATACAGAAGCATTTCACATCCCAGGCTAACATAATATAGATTACAGGAAACCCTAAACCCTACCTAGTTATCTGTAGTTTTGTAACTGTAGCTATATGTAGGTTGGTTCAAATTCAAAAGAAGATGATTTATCTTATCCACTTTTATGGCTAGCTTGTAAGAGCAACTCCAATAGTTCCCTAAACAACTCTCTAAATCTTAAATTTAAGAAGTGAACAGAAAAATGCTTCTCCAATAGTTCTCTAAATAGACTTACTAAATTTACTTAGTTGCTATTCAACTCTATTTACTCTCCATATTTAGCAACTCGGTAGGAACTCCCTAAATGCAGTTGACGTCAATTTCTTCACACTAGCGTGATTATTTTTCTCTTTCCCACACAGTGAGATAGCCAGGTATAGCACATTCTTTTTTCATTTTCTAACATAATGAGGTAGCTAGGTCAAACACGTATGGCACAAGTTTCTCCTTCACCGTCGAACCCAACTTCCTCATAGGTTGCGCCACCGGGCCACCACTCATCCATAGTTCATATCGACCGACCTTTTTTCTTCCGCCCTCACATCCTCTGCTCTCAACCTTATTATCAGGCAGATCTCATAGGGGCAGGGCCGCTAAAGCTAGATTCAAAATCGAACTACTTCCTAAATATGAGCAACTATTGGAGACTAAGTTATTTTTTACTTCCAATAGCTATTTAGCAACTTGCTAAATATGATTTTAGCAAGCTATTTTTTAGAGAACTACTGGAGTTGCTCTAACGTCACAAGCCATAGGGCATGCGTGAGTCGTGGGATAAGGAACCGCCACCCTATAAAAACGCCCACGCCCACCACAAACCTAGATCGCGACCGACGACCCACCAGCGCGCTCTCTCCTCACTCCTCACTCCTCACCAACGGGCGACGACTGACATATGGCAGCCACGAACGACGTGGACTTGTTACTCGGCGACTTCGACTTCATCCAATCCTTGGACTCTGACCTGTCGTCGGTCGACGACCAGTTCTGCGCTCCGCCTTGCTACTACCGCGCCATCTTCTCCGACGCGGACATTGTTAGCCACTGCAGGCATCACGGCGGCGAGGCACTCGTGGCGGGGCCGGACCTGGGCAACGACGACGACTACAGCTGCGACAGGGCGGAAGAAGACGGAGCAGGGTCGTCGCCGGCGGACTCCGGCATCGCAGACGGGCCCCTGGCACCGGCGGCGGGCGACGCCGCCGCCGCCGAGGCCATGGCGGCGTACGTGGCCGAGCTGGAGCGCTTCCTCCTGGACGACGACGACGCGCAGGCGGAACTGGATCCGGGCCTTCTCGACGTCGTCGACGTCTACTTCACCGGTGGTGCTGCTAGCTAGGTTGATTGACGGGGACAAGGAGAATGGCGACGTCGTTAGATTTGATTGGGCCTAGCCCATTTAAATTGGCAACTAAATCAAGTCCACTAAATACAAATTTTAGACCCAAAAATATTAGGTGTAGTGTAGCACGGCAGCACTTTGCGATATCTGGAATTTTGTAGCTGTCAAAATTTCGTTTGAGACCATTTAAATTATGAAAATGTTGTTTTGATTTTTTATAACATGAAATTTAATTGTTTTAAGTTTTTTAAATTACCTCAGATGGACAAACGTCCTAAAAACCACAATTATAATACTCCAAGTAGGTTTTTTTGTTTAAAATAGTTTAGGACCGAAAAATTATATTTTAGGTTGTCAGGTTTTGAAAAATAACTTTCATTTATTTATTTTAAATGATCATGGATGAAGAAATAACATAAAGTAGAGTTATAGTACTCAAAGAGATCTGCAATTTTTAGTTAACAATATTTTTCATTAAAATGATTTGGGTCCTAAAAATTCTGTTTAAAGATTGATAATTTAAATTCACTGTTTTTAAGAAATGACTTGATTGATAAATGATCTAAACCAAATTAGAATTTAGTGTTTGTTGCATGCAGTTGCAGCCACAACACCCAGCAACTACTGTGCAATCTAATTCCCTATCTGTTGGTGTCATAGTGTGTGTTTTTAATGTCATGAACATGTTCAGTGTTACTGTCGTCAGCGTGTATATACGTTAGCCACCACACTTTTACATGCTTCTCATCACGCACGATTATTTCAACGAATTATTGGATTAAACCATTATTACAGAAATTGCCTAGAATTCCAACAGTTCAAATGCTTATTCGAACAAGTGCGCAAACATAAATCAAATCTGAAAGCTAGACTAGACGTAGCGCGCATTTCTGTTGGGATAGATCGAAAGCAAGGACGACGGATTGAACGACGATCAGTGGGCTAGGGTAAGTACATGTCCAAGACGACGACGATGGTGGTGTTGGTGGAGCTCAGGAGGCGGCTGCTCATATACCCTCACGCTATAGATGGCCAAAAAGCACGAGGCCCGTGAGCCCGGCACGAAGCCCGCTTTTTGGGCTAGGTCCGAGCCCGACACGGTAGAATAAGCGGGCGGGATTGACAGGAAACTAGGCACGGCGGGCTAGCCCGGCACGGCCCGTTTACCTCTAAGTCCGTTAAGCCTTTTTTTACACTAAAACGTGCTTAACGGCCCGTTTAGCCCGCTTTTCGGCCCGTTTTTTCGTGCTAAACGGGCTCGCCCGGCCCGTTTAGGCCCGCTACGGGCCAGACTTGGACAGAAAATTAAGTCCGCTGGCTCAGCAGGCCCAGCCCGGTTTTTGGCCGGGCTTCACCGGACCCGGGCCGGGCGGCCCATTTGGCCATCTCTACCTCGCGCGAACCGGAGCTTGCCGGTCCCGCCCACGATGCTGCGCTCCGAGGGCCGTCCCGCCGGGTCGAACTGGCCCTGCGTCGTCAGCGTGCTGCCGCCGTAGTCGCCGGAGAAGACAAAGTCGATGGCCGAGAGTATGCTGGAGCCGTCCAGCGACGCGTTCACCCCAAAGCCTTGCGCCCTGCTGATGAGCTGCGACGCCGGGTCCGGGCCTTCGTGCAGCTCGTTGTCGAAGACGTTCACGTCCCCGAACGCCGGCGCCGCGTCCCCCTGCTTGCCGTGGCAGCCACAGCCACCACGCGCGCAGCAAGCTTTAAATTGTTAGTGTACGCATCATGCGTGGTTAGTAGCTAGCTAGTGTCAACGATATATATACATATGAGACGTACATGTGCAGGCTGGCGACGTTGACGATGGTGGCGTTGGGCGCGCCGGCGTCGACCTCGTGGAAGTAGGTGGAGCCGTGGAGGTGGGTCAGCTTGGACGCGACGACGCCCCAGACCCAGCATGACAGTAGCAGAGCATGACAGTAGCAGCATAAGAACAACGAAACGGCACCGAGCAGCTATCGGCCATGGCTTTTTGCTTAGGTTTTTTAAATTAGTGTCCTTAGTTTCTCCTTTTTACGTGCGCGCTCTTTCTGTGTGACGAAGTTAGACTAGCTCCAACAAGAAGCTCTAAAGAGTCCTGTACCCTAAATTTAGAGGACGATCTACTCCCTTCAGCAACGTCTTCTAAACGGTCCTCTAAATTTAGAGAACGCTGCCGGATCCTCTATAGGTAGAGTTTCTCTAAACGGTTCTCTATCTATTTGAATACTTTAAACAACCGATTTAATAAAACTAAAATATATACAATACATTTGAGAGTATGACAAACACGTATGTACAAAAATTAAAATATTAAAAATATCTTTAATATAGGTATTTACATATAGAGGACGTGATTTAGAGGACGTTGTTGGAGAGAAAGTAGATATAGGAGATGGAATCTTTTAGAGAATACTGTAAAGGACGGATATAGAGGATGTATATAGAGAACATTGCTGGAGACAGTCTTATGTTTGGAGATAAGAGAAGGAGAAGATAATATAATTCGAGAGACAAGGGTAGGAGAGCAGTCGCTCCAACAGAATTCAGTTAAACATATTAGCTCCGTTATCGAATATTTATCGTACGCTAATTTATTTTTTTAAACTAAAATATGACAAATAAAAAAGAAAAAAGAAAATATATACGAGAGGGTACTAACTAGTACATAAAATAATGCTGCTAATCCCATAAAATACATAATACAGTTATAAGTGTAGACGATCGCAGAAGTGAGATCGCGTCACTAGGTCAAAATAAGAAAATAGTGTGCACTCTCTTCTATTTTACAGATGTTTTAGGGACGTATATCTGAACAGAAAGAGGCTAAAATAATAGAGTTTCATGAGCTGATGACTTGAATTTAGGATAAATTTAGGAATTTGTTGAACTTTTTAAACCAAACATCAATAAATTTAGGAATTTGCAGAGAACTTTGTGTAGAACATAGACCTCGCCTCTTAGGAGGGACGTCGTCGGAGAGGAGAGATCATATATGATTGCTTTAGAATTGACATGCCACCTGTCAGAGAGGAAATCTCCAGTCGGGTGGCGGAGTGCACCCGCCCTAAATCCTAAAATGAAGAGGGGCCTAAGCGTTTTGCCTGTTATGCGAGATTGATGGACGAACACAAGAACACGCGAGGGTTTAGAGTGGTTCGGACCGCCGGAGTGTAACACCCTATTCCACTGTGTGTTCGATTGCTATGGAAGCTTGAGAGTCTGAATGAACTTGTGTTGTAACGTCGCATGCCTCCCCTTTTATAGCTGAAGGAGAGCATGCACAAAAGTACTGAGCCCCGACATGTGGGCCCAGGGACAAAATGTATATAGCACTTGGAGCTACTAATGTTCGCTGCTGGGGCAATCTTCCTGTGCCCCGACACCCGAGATCTGCGTATCCTTGACGTGACGGGGAAGCTTCTTATACAAGGGACGATATCCACAGTGCGCTGCATAGCACGGGCGCACTGTTTGGTAACAGACTTGACAGGCACGCCGCCTGCAAGGCTACCCTGACACCGTCTGCCAGCGGAGTGGACAGGACACATTAAATGCTGAGAGGGCACATCGCCTGCCAGCATGGTGGCAGGTGGCGTGTCCTCTCCGTATTAAATGCAGAGACTGCGCGGCTTTAGGGGCCTTACGTCAGGCTCCGCCCGTTGGCTTATGTCACGGGTCACAAGCCACGCGGCAGCAGCGGGTCTCCGCCTGAGCGGGCAGCGTACGGCAAGGCCTGGACACGTGCTGGCGCCGGACCCTTACTCATGTCGGGGTTCCCTCCATCCCGGGTCCTTGTTAAGATCCGGACCTTACTCGGAGAGACCTGGGGCCCAACGGAGGGACCCGACATACCTTTCTGGGAGTCCCGGACTATAGTCAAAGGCTTGGGCTGTGCGTACAGGGGTCCAGTGTTCCTCTGCTGGGGTCCGGACCCAATAATGCACCCTGGGGTGTATTATCTTTCCTTGCCACGTGGTACCCCTGAACCTGCCCATGTGGTGGGGTCAGGGTGCCGTTCTCCGCGCGACGTCTTTATACTGTAGTAGAGGGTACCCCTGATTGAGGGTACTGACAGTGGCCCCCAGGCCCGCCTCAGGGGAGGGTGCGAGCCTGCAGGTGGGGCCAGAGTCTGATTGGCGATTTTCCTGCTGCTCCTGCGCGCCTGTTGATGCAATTACTGCCGGCCCGTCTATGGCTACGCCGACTGCCACGCCCGTTCCCACGGCTGACTGGCCCGTGTCCTTTAATGTCACTGTTGGGCCATGCGCGGGGTGCCTCGAGTCGCTGCACTGGTTCTGAAAACTTATCTTTCCAGTCTTCTGCGGCGGCCCCGAGGGGACGCGACATTGGCGCAAGCGGCGGTGCGATTTTCCCGCACCCAGTAACTGGCGCGCCGGTTGCATGACATGTGGGCCTAGGCCCCGGTGTTGGACCGCCGATTGCAGCAAAGCTGAGGGGGCACACAATCGTGGGGTGGTTGTGTGCTTCCTATGCGACGGTTCGCCCTCTTGACCACTGGTTTCGGCGAAAATGAAGAGGCGCATAACCGCGGGGCGGTTGCACGCTCCTTGTGCGGCGGTGAAAGTTCCCTTTGCTCAGGAACAGGATCTGGATGTCACCTAGAGGGGGGGGTGGGTGAATAGGCGAATAAAAATTATCACTTTAAAACTTTAGTTCTTACTCTACTCAAAGACCAGATCGCAGTCGAATGAAAGATCCTTCGAGTAGGTTGCAGCGGAATAGAAGATCCTATCTCAAAATGCCCTGCACTTCAAATATAACTTGTACCACAGATAAGTGTTGAAGTGCAGATATAAAAAGTGAGTAAGACAGAGAGTCAGCACACAATACAGAGCGAAGCACACAGACGCAAGAATTTATCCCGAGGTTCGGCCAAGCCTGAAATGCTTGCCTAGTCCTCGTTGGAGTTAGCCACACCTAGGCTTGGAGTCTATTTCAACTCTTTCCTCCGTTTGCTCAGATCTGTCAGTATGACAGATAGAGCCTTCCACTATGTTGAGTTGGGTTACAACAAAGCCGCGGCTGCTCACAATCTTCTTGACAGCACTCCGGCAGAGTAACAATATGCTCAAGACCTTGCTCTAGCTCTTAGCAGCACTTCTCCACTCTCTAAAGGCTTATAGCTTTGCCTTCTACACAAACTAGAGAGATACACACAAGAGAGAGAGTGAGAATTGATCAGAGTGATGTATACTATCATTGGCTGCACTTATCTACTTGTTTGAGGCGCCTAGAGGTCCCTTTTATAGGCCCAAGGGGCCTAGGAGCCGTTGGAATCCCGTTTGGAAGGCAATACTTGCTTTCTATCGGGTGGCGCACCGGACAGTCCGGTGCACCACCGGACATCGTCTGTTCACTGTCCGGTGCGGATCTCCTTCCTAAATTGGTGCAGTCGACCGTTACAGACTTGGAGCCGTTGGCACACCGGACACTGTCCGGTGCTCACCGGACAGTTCGGTGTCCCCATCAGACCGTTGGCTCGGCCACGCGTCACACGCGGATTGCGCGGCCGACCGTTGGCTCACCGGACAGTCCGGTGCACCACCGGACAGTCCGGTGCACCACCGGACAGTCCGGTGAATTTTAGCCGTACGCCACCGACGAATTCCCGAGAGCTGCCAGTTGACAGACGCCAGCCTGGCACACCGGACAGTCCGATGTACCCAAACTGCGCAGAGTCTTGGCTGTTCTAGCCAAGTCTTTTTCCTTTTGTATTTTCTCTTCTTTTCTTCTTCTTTCTGTTTCTAACACTTAGACAATTATGTTAGTACACAAAAACCAATGTACTAAGTCTAGAAACATACCTTCTCTTTGATTTTCACTTCTTTAGCATTTGGCATAACTGAGATTGATGTTGGACTCATAAGTCATCAAGTCAGCTTGACTTGATCTAGATTGTCATTTCTGAGCTCCAACATCCTGCAAAGGTCACATAGAATATTTCCAAACATAGGAACAACCCAAACTAAAGGTCAAGGTGCACTTAGCTCTTTTGGGATGCTTCCGATTCTGATTTTGACATTTGTTCTCCTTCTAGTGACCTTGTTCCCTTTTGAGCTTGGTCTTGAACCTTATGACTTACACCACATAATTGTAGATGTTACCTCATTGGTTGGAAGTCATGTCTTTATGTAGTGTTCCTTGATGCACCATAACTCTTCTTAACTCGATCAACCCTGATTCCGCAAGTCTCCTTCTTCACCCCTGGCTTTGGGTTCCTGGTCTCCTTGACTTTCTCCCGTGCACTCGGTACCTCGAAGCTCTTCTTGCTTCCATCCTTGGTTCGATCAGTTGTCTCCAAGTTATGCACATCAAGTCTCACTTAAGCATTGTCCACCTTTCCTATGATGTCCATTATCTATAGATAATTCCGTCTTTGGATCATCACACCTGTTTACTTGTGTTGAACCCTATTAGCTTTGCATTCAGCACCTGTTCAACACTTAACACATTTGTTAGTCCTTTAATTGGGTTGTCATCCAAACACCAAAACCCACAAGAGAGCTTTCAGGCGGTTCGTCTTCCCAACCGCTGGTTGCTCGGAAAGTGAAGGGGCGTATAACCACGGGGCGGTTGCACGCTCCTTGTGTGGTGGTTTGCCTTCTTCGTGCTTCGAGACGGCCTCTATGACGCGTGGGGCCTGGCCCCCATGTCATAGGGCGGGATCCTCGGTGCACACCGAGGGAGACTTTGCCCGTGACGCTCCAGGGCGCAAGAGGGGAAATCTGCCTTTAAAAAGGGATCGATCTCTCGGGTAGTAGCCATGCCTTGCTCCTCTTGCATCCTTCGCGCCCTTCCGCCTTCCAGGCCTCTGAATGGGGCGCATCGGTGTTCGCTGGAGGGAACCGCGTCAGAGCCATCCCTTCCGGCAGTCTCATCGTCGGAGAGCCCGCGCTCGTAGTGGGGCTATCGATCTTGTCTTCTTCTTGCTGCTGTTGGAGGAGCACGACCTCGTGGAGGTTGGCGCTCTTCAGCCATCGCTCGAATTCAAGGATTTTCATCATGCAGCCTGGCTGCAGTCCCCCGCCAGTGGCCTTCCAGAAGGATGACCACCAGCCTCATGGTGGGGAGAAGCAAGCCGGGCTGCGGCCTCCCCCCACCCTCAGCTTCAAGGATGTTCATCATCCTCGCTGGGGTGGAGGGCGAGCCGAGTCGAGGCCCTGCCCTCCGCATGGGCCGGCGACCTGCTTCTTCCTCCAGCATTCGGAGGAGAAGGACGTTCACCAGCCTTGTGGAGGAGGTGAACCTCGGCTACATGGGGCCGGCTAGCTGAACACCGTCAGCTGCAGCGTGTCTGGCCCTTTGGGCTGGATGGCTTTGGTGCCGCCTCCGACGCTGCCTCTTGCCGTCTGGCCGGGGCGTGGCTGTCCGTCCACCGCACGGGCGACGGTCGCGTCGTGCGTGGGTCCGCCACATCCACGGCTTCTCCTGCCCGCCGGCCACACTGGGGGTCGTACAAGATGTCGTACGTTGTGGGGGTGGAGGCCGTGTTCTTAGATGGTCTTGTCTTCACTCCCGTGGGCGAAGGCGAAGACGCCACCCTTCGCTCGATGCCTTCACCGACCTCGCTGCACCAACGAAGGCAAGACGACGGGCAGACCTACCCTTCGTCCCACACATCGCCGGACGAAGGCTTGTGACGAGGTCGTCTCATCTTGCGACCTCGCTCAACATGGAGGCCCACGTATGATCCGGCCCATTGTAACAGGCCCTGCGTGGCCGCTGCGCATTACGGGCCTAATTTGTAAAGGTCTCCCTGTAATTACGGTCTGTAACCCTGCTTTATGGGAATATTCCGGGGATAACCTAGGTGCCTGAGGGCACATGAGTCCTCAACACTGGACGCTGGGCACTCAGATACCTATAAATACCCACGCACAGTGCCCTTGAGAGGCTAGGTTAACAGAGCTATTGCCATCTCGCGTTGTAGCCCCGTTGACACCACTTTTACTCCCCTGTTGGATCAACTCGCTCAGGAGAGCAAGTGCCAACAGTTGCCTAGAGCCAGCTTCCAGCGTGACTCCTGCTGGTGCAGCGTAGTTCATTCCTACAGAAATGGAGCTAGGGCCCCACTTGTAAGGGAATGTAATAACATATGTTTGCTTGGAAGCAGAATGTAATAACATATGTGCGTAGGATTTTAGTCTAGGAAGCCAAGTTGTGTGTCCGGACCCCCTGGATGGTGGTTCTAGGTACTAGGACACCTGCCGCAGGGTGGTGGAGTGTGCAGGCCCACGGTACGGGACCAGGCTGAGCGGCTACACAGCTCCGGACCACCCCAGGAGACAAGCATCTTTTCTCTAGTTTTGGACCCCAAGTTGTCAGACGCATAGGACTTATAGTTCCAAATACTAGGGCACCCGTCACGAAGTGGTGGAGTGTGCAGTATTTCGGGTACGGAACCATGATAACTGGCCACACAGGCTCCGGACCACCCCATGGAATGGGCACCCTTTCTTTAGAACCGGCACCCAGGCTTTTTCCTGTTTTTGTAAGGTACTCCAGGGCAAGTTCAACCGGGGTCCAGAGAGGTTCAACCGGGGTCCAAGAAAAGTTCAGCCGGGGTTTTTCCCCGGACCTCACTGGTCAATACCGGTTGAACCGGTCCTAGGGGAGGTTCAACCGGTATCAGGGTCACCTGACCGGTCTGACCTCCTGACTGACTGCCAGTCTAACCCCCAGGCGGTTGAACCGGCCCTAAGGGCAGTTCAACCGGTGTTAGGACCTATTTTTGCAGTCTGCCAGTTTAATTGGCAGACTGACTGTCAGCCTACCCCAGGCGGTTGAACCGGTCCTAGGGGTGGTTCAACCGGTCCTCCACAGCCAAAATCAGCCCAACGGCTAGTTTCGAAGCCCCACCTATATATACTCACTCCTACCTCTCTCCCCACATAAGAGCACGAACCAAACTCCATTTCTAACTTGAACAACACCTCCCACTCTCTCTCACACATCTCTTGCCTCTCCCATTTCAAATCTTTGGAGAGAAATCTTTGAGTGAGTTTGAGAGCTACGGTTTTTGTGCTTCATCTCCAAATCTCTCTTGCTCTTCTTCATTCGAGCTTTGGTACTACATCGAGTTCTTTGTGGATTCATTACTCTTGGAGCTTCTAGCTCCTAGACGACTAGGTGTCTCTTGTGAGTCTCCAAATCTTGTGGAAGACCACAAGAAAGTTTGTATTACCCGCTCGTTTGAGCAAAGATTAGTGTGTGGGCTTGACCTTTGTGGTCGACAAAGGGAGGATTAGGGTTGAAAGAGACCCGACTCTTTGTGGGCGCCTCAACGAGGAAGTAGGGCACCTTGGTGGTGTGACCGAACCTCGGGATAAATCTTGTGTCTCTTGTGTTCTTGCTCATTGTGTTTGTTTGTGTTTTTCATTCTCTCACCCTTTCGTGGAAGATTTGTTCATATCTTTTTGGTGTGTGGATTTTGAGAAGTGCCCTTCTCAGATCTACTACTTTGAACCCTGTGGATCAACTAGAACATCTCATTTTCAAAGTTAACTGGGTGAATTTCGAGATCAATTCAGTTTATATCTCATTCTTTAGTTGAGCTCGTGCAAACAGGCTAAACCGGTCTTGACACCGACTGAACCGGTTTTACCTAGTTTGCTTCTAGTTTTTGTTGAAAAAGATTTAACTTGCCTATTCACCCCCCTCTAGGAAACTTTCAATTGGTATCAGAGCCTAATCCTCGTTCTAACGCTTAACCGCGTGAGGAAAAGATCATGTCGGGGGGACTAAGAAACGAAAGTGCTTCTAAGCTTGAAAAAGTTGAGGTTGCCTCGACTTCATCTTTTGGTGCAGATGTTGATCCTAGGGCAATAGATCTTGCCATGAGAATCGCCGAAAGGATGTTCCTCAAAATTAAGAAAGATGAGGCGAAGAACAAAACTGAAGAAGAAAATGATTGATGGAGACCAAACGACGAATCCACCTCTTCACAAGGTTCGTCTTTCAAATCCACTTCTCATATGTGCTTTATTGCTAATGAGAGTGACAGTGAAAGCGAAAGTGAGGATGAGGAGGAGCAAGAAAGTGATAGTGAAGATGAGGATGATCTTCAACAATTCTTCGTTTAGCTAAGCAAGAAACATCGGATGAGCTTGCTCAAACTCATGAAAAGAGCAAAAGAACAAAAAGAAATGCTTCATAAGCAAGAAGACTTCCTCATCAGAAAAATCGAAGACTTAGAGAAGTTGACCAAAGAGCATGAGAAGCTAAAGTGCTCTCATGATGATTTGGTCCAAAGGTATGAAGACATTTCAATTGAGAAAATTAAAGTTGTTGATCATTCATCATATATTGCTCAATTAGAAAATAAAAATGCTATGTTCAAGAACACGATAGAAAGGCTAAATATTGAAAATCTAGCTTTGCAAGAAAAACAGGATATGCTTGTGTGCTCTCATGATAAATTTATGGATTCACATATCATGTTAGAAATGGCTCAAGAGGTTGTGTTAACTAATTTGAAATCATACCAACCTCACATATGCACATGTACTCAAGTAGAAACTATATTATCATGTGCTAACAAATGTTGCTCTTAAGAAAGCCAATCTTCCATTGAGCTAGAAATTTTAGGAATTAGTGATATTTCTATCACACAAGAAAATAAAGAGCTCAAGGAAGAAGTTGGAAGGCTAAGAAGGAGCTTAACTCTTTTGAAGGGAAAGTGTCATGCTCAACCTTCTCAAGATAACCATGATAATATGGTGAAAAAGCTTGAGAAGGGGACAACCGTAGCATGCACAAAACCCCTTCAAAAGAATACTAAGCTTTCCAAGAAGGGCATGAGCAAAATTCATGGTAAGAAAATTAATGCTCATACTATTTGCTCTAACAATGTACCTATGTGCTTCAATAAAGAAAGATCAAAGAGAAGCGATAGAAGGTGCTATGGATGCAAGGAGAAGGGTCATGAAATTGATTCATGCCCCCACATGAAAAATCAAGACCTTGCACGATCAAGAAAGATGACCATCAAGAAAGATGAAAGCAAAAGGCAAATGCATTGCAAGGACAAGCACCGCATTTGCTACAATTACCGTGAAAAAGGTCATCTATTCAAGGTTTGTCCAGAGGGTAAAATTCCTAAGCCTAACTTATCAATACATTCAGATATGCTTAGGAGACCTAATTTTGACTCTTGTGCTAGAAAGGTGATGAGTTCATCACATTCTAGGACCAAGGCTATTTGGGTGCCTAAGTCCTTATTGGCTAACCTTGACGGACCCGTCATGAGATTGGTACCAAAATGTGTTTGAAACTATTTGCAGGTACCCAAAGATGATATGAAGCTTTGGGGTGCTTGAGCGGTTTAACTCAATTCTCATCTCAAGCTATCAATCTTACATTGACTATCCTTTAAGATTGACCCAAAGATGAATTGAGTTGTTATATCACTAACTTCATATTCATCTCTAGCAAGAACTTGTGTTGTAGGGAATAAGGATTAACCTTTGTGGGAATCAAGCAAAAGGCCTACAACTAAGGGATATCCAAAGAATGGTAATAATTAATTCTTAAGTGCACATTGCTTTTAATTAGTATATTCCTTTGTGTCTTTTGTAGCCACATAGGAAAAATGAAGCACTTGAGAATGAACTTAAAAGATTTTACCTTGCCTTGGAAAAGATCCAATTATATGGTAGATTGCAAGTTCATATTTTTATATTGTGACAATCTACATGCTTTAAATTGGTTGTATGTATGTTGTGGCATATTTCAAATTAATTATCGTATGATTGCCATGACCTAGACATAAAGAGGATTATCCCATGTTCTTAAATGAATAGAGTGCTAAGTAAGAAATTCAAATTCTTATAGCACTTACCAAATGGGGAATTCTCTATATGACTAGAGTTGTGAGACTAATGTTTCTATCTAAGTGTTTATGTAGTCTCACAACATGAGAATGTGTTTCCCAAATGGAGTGTGCCATTCAACATTCAAAGAAGATCAAACCAATACTATGTGATGTATTCATTCTTGTTTAAATTGGTTTTGAGTCTTCTCCATTAATCACTCACCATGTTATGAATTAGAGTTGCCCTATAAACTTAATTAAATAATCATGCTATGTTATGCATGATGCTTGTAAGGGTAATTTAGTTCATATCATGAGGTTTCCTTATTTTAGTAACCTTCTTGTCATTCATGTACTAGAGGTTGCTAAATAGGAAACTATTGCTTATGTTACTAATGCAATCTCTTTTAAGCTATTTCATGAAATTCATAAGTAGAGATTGTGCTCTTTCAATTGGTAAAATCACAAGCTTTAAAGGTTAATCTTCACCTAAAAGAAAGATTAGGAATGCTCAAGGCAAAGGTATGGAACTAATTGCTTCAATTGGTAGTTGATCAATAGTAGTTCCTTTCAAGTGGCATTCTTTCAATTAGTAATAATCTATTTTATGGAAAGAAATGTCAATATGAAGGTTAAATTCCTTTTGGGTTAAATTTGTAAATTGGTGCATATTGTTAATTCACTCATCCATGTGCGTTAACTTAAAAGGAATTTAATTTATGCCTTTATGCCTCATAAATGATGCTTTATTTGCCATTCATATATAAATATCATCATTCGTTAAATACTTCATTGTACTACTAATACCTCTTTTCAAAGTGCTTTTCGACTAGTTTTAAAAGGAAAAGAGATAACAAGCTAAAGAAGGAAGTCTCCACAAATGAAGAAAAGAAGAATACTTAGATGACACCATCTCATATAGTAAGACCTTTCAATTGATACAACAAATGGTACATTCTATATGGTGGTAAGTTTTCTTAGGCATAAGTTAATTCATTGCAAATTTGTCATGCCTTGACCAATATATGTAATGTACTCCTCATGTGACTCTTAACTGAATTGAAAGTGCATGTGGCAAGTCATTCAAATACTTGATGCACATATCTAGTGGGAGCACATTATATATATCTTGTGTCATAGAGAATAAGTTTCCCTTGAGTAAGCTATACTAAGACAATCCATAATGGTTAATTTGTATCTCATTCATATGGATTGTAATATTTGTTTTCTAAATAGCTACTCTTGATGCAATTTAAAATTCCCTTATTATTAAATCTAAAAGTGCATAAGAATCTTTTTGTTGATATTCATGACATACATATGCACTAACATGGATATGATTTTTAAACTGTAGAAGGTACACTTAGTGATCCATACTCTCTAAACTTTGGAAACCCATATTTTGATATCTTAGAAATCTACTTCAATCGGTATCCATATGCTTCACATTGAATTGGATCACTAAGTTGTAAATTCCATGCATAACTTGTCTTCATGATATGAATGCTTGTGCGACTAACCTTGATAAGCTAGGTGCACCCAAGGTCAAGCTAGGTTCATCATCAAGAAGGCAATACAACGATGTATTAAGAAAAGGAGAAAAGGCTCCTATTCTTAACTCTAGTTTTCATCTATGTGATTAATATTGACTTGAAACCATGTAAGATGGTTGTCAAGTATATGTGGGTGCCTACACAAAGAGAAAGGCCACAATAAGGAATGTGTTGGTATCCAAGGCTCTTACTACTAATCTCAAAGGACCCAATTCAAATTGGGTACCAAGATATAAAGCTTAAACTTGTTTTGCAGGATCACTCCTTCAATGGATCAAGTTGGGTGCTCGATAATCTCTACTACTCTATAAGAACCTAACGTAGACCGTGGTGCACGGTTCTGCCTCCTCACGGCGCATACGACCCACATGTTAGTTTCTCCCTTCTTCCCCATACGCGCCCTCCCCCCTCTACCCCTGCATCTGCATGGTCCTCGCCGCAATCCCCTCACCGATCAATGTCTCAGCCATGGAAGGAAAAATCTCGTCACTGCCACAAAAGGAAACACATCCCTTCGCCGCTATCCACGCCTTGCTGCAATACAGCACGTAGGCATCCCATTACTGACGACACGCAAGACTACCCATCGCCCAATCGTTCTTCCCATGCACCGCGGATGCCCCGCTCATATCCTCCGCGCTCTAAACGCAATCCACGCCTCGCCACCATGGAAGGAATCGCAACCCAATCCCCTCGTCGCCATCCAGCGCACAGGACCACCATTGGCCCGCATCCCATCGCAAGGCAGGACCACTCAACCATCTCATTCTTCCCATTCTACGCGTCAGCCCCGCCTGGACCTTCCGATGCTCGAGTACTTCCCATTCTACGCACCAGCCCCGCCCAGATCTTGCGATGCTCAAGTATGAGATGGAAGACACCTCTCTGAGCGCTCAAATCTAAACACCACACCTCTCTGAAACACAAATAGACTTGGTTTACAAAATAGAGAACTACTTATGTGGTTGTTCATCTGGCAATTTCAGGTTTGTGTTTCTAAGTTTTATATATGTTTCCTTTTCTCCAATTGACTGTAGCTTTATCATCCCTGCACCCTTTCCATAAAAAAATAGAGTTTTAGTTGTAGTTGAATCAATATTTGTGGGCAATGTGTCCTGTGCGGCATTTTGTATATTGAGTGTACCGCATGAGCTATTTTAGCACTTGTCAGATTTTTTATTTTTTAAAACATCAGTCACTCAAATCTGAACACCACACCTCTCTTCACAAACATTAATATGATATGCAGTATGCTATCCAGAGTTTTGTCTAAAAATATATCTACCTGACCTTAAAATTCATGGTTTCCCTTTATATAAAACTGTAGTTCCTATCAGATCACGACATTTATATGAAACTGTAGACTTATCCAAAATTTTTATGGTTCAAACTATATCCTATATACCAGTTTAATCTGTTCAACGTGTTGCAGTTCTTGTCAGAGCATGAAGATTAACCTGTTCAAGGTGATCCAATCCCCTTAGCCCTATCCTTTGTCTTATTAGTCCATACTTCTATACACTCTGTTGTTTCAGTTCGGTGTCTCTATCATGAACTTCTGTGCTTGTAGTAAAGTACCCCCATCTAATGACATTCTTAGTCACGGTAAATTGTTGAATTAGGAAGAAAATATGTTGTGACATAGTTGTCTATCTTCACACTTTTGTGAATTAATTTAAGGGTGTCACTGTTTTTCCCCAATCCATCATTCAGTCTGCTACACAAATTCGTGATCTCCCTTTATTTTAATTTTGAGTCAACTATGTCTATCTTCACACTTTTGTGAATTAATTTAAGGGTATCACTATTTTTCCCAATTCATCTATCAGACTGCTACACAAATTCCTGACCTCTCTTTATTTTAATTGTGGATTCATTTAAGGGTAAGTTGCATTCCTCATCCTTTTTTAACATAATTCTCTCAGTCACCTTGTTGATTTTTCCTACTACTGTCCTCACATTTTGCTCGACCTTTCACTTCCCAGTATGAAGCAAAGCTCTTGCCTGGCTTGATCTATTGAATGAAGCAGCTAAAAATCGTGCTGCTGATTTTTGTTTCCGGCAAGATTGTTCTGACAAGAGCTAAGGTTAGCAGTCGTTTCTTGAGTCCATTATCATTAGAGTACATCTCAGTTTTTTCTGATCGTGTTAGAGTATATCCAACCTTTTCTCTTTCCATATGAGAGATGAGACGTTGCTTTTGAAATTATCTATCCAGTCCTCATAAAGTCATAAAAGTCCGGCAATGCTAAGTACATGGTAATTGTTGATAGGCAAGAATAATTAGGGTATGTTGTTCAAGTATGTGCCCAGTTGTTGTTGGTGTCCCCCTTTTATCATTGTTTCCTGATTTCGACGATACCATTACCTGGGACGCTTACGAGACTTATATAATATATTGTCCTTCTATGGAATCAATGTGTTGATTAATATTCGTTACATATTTATCATTGTTTATTTTTTATCAATGACAAAGCACATGCACAATCTTATATATCTTTGAAGATATGTAAACGTCCACTTTTGGTGATGCTAATAAAAGTATAGAATAACATATAACATTTTTGCATATCAATGTATTTTATCACTATTTGAATTGCGCACAAATTTCATGTCATTAGTGTTAATTTGTGAGATATGGGGTTGATGATATATATGTTGTTCGTTTTCATGTAATCATTGTGCACTAATATTTATCAAATAATTTATACGCCATCGCAACGCACGGGCACATACCTAGTGAATGTATAAATCATCTTTGGAGATAGTAGCAAGGGTGGTAACAATTGAATCTCAAGTGCATATTATTTTCAATTCTTACCTCCTTTATGACTTGTGTAGCCACTAAGGAAGAGGGAGCACTTGAGGGTATACATCAATTGTTGATTATGAAGTAAAAGTCCAATTGGAAGAAAAATGAATCTTATCATATGGTCAACAATCCAAAACTATGTGATGTACTCTTTCTAATTAATTTGGATTTGATTCTTCTATATTAGACAATCACCATAATATGGATTAAGTCAGCCCTTTAGACTTCATTGAATAACCATGCATATTATCCATGTCATTCAAAATATATTGTGCATGAGGGCTCAAGGGAAATTTAGTCCATATTATGAGGTTTCTCTATTTTAGCAACTCGCTTGCCTTCCACATATAAAGGGTTGCTAAATAAGAAACTAGTGCTTGTGCTACTAATGTCATCTCTTGTGTTGAGTTTATCCATAGAAAATCTATGTTAAGAGATGGTGCTTGTTTTAAATTGGATAAATCACAAGCTTAAAGGATACTATTCAACTAAAGTAAGAAGTTGATAAGAGGCCAAGGTATGAAAACTTCCTCTCCTTCAGTTGTTTTAGTATTCTATCCTTAGTGGGATGTACCATAGTATAGGTTAAATTCCTTGCAATATAAAATGTTCAATAGTGCATATAACTTTGACATCAACTATATGTGTGCACTAATTTAAAGGAATTTAGTCTATCCTTTTAGGTTCCAATAATGATGATTCATTTGCCATCCACATATAAGGATCATCATTTGTGAAACCCTCTCTTGTGTTTCTAATGCTCTCTTTTCTAAGTGTTTCAACAAGGTCCTTCCAAGTGCTTTCAAGATGGATTCAAAATCTACAAATATAAGAGACTTGGTTCTTTCAATCATTGAGTTTCAATGGGTCTCATATCAAGTATGATCGAACCAAGCAAAGATGAATGAAGTTCAAGATCGCTTGGTTGGATGAAATCATAAAGAGAAAATAAACCACAGTGAATCGAGAAGGAAGTTGAACTATCCTGAAAACCAAATAATGAAGAAGTAGTGACATAATCATATAATATCCTTCATTATGAGGTTTGATGTTCATATTAACATGCTTTACCCTTCATGATTTCAATTGATATACTTTCAGTTCTTAAACTTTCAATTAGTTTAATTTTCATCATCTATGTAAAGCATGTTATGTTCAACCAAGATATAATGCAAACACCTTCTTTAATCTCGTATTGTTGATGTGCATAAGTGTACTTTGTGTACTCTTGCATGCACAAATTGAGTGAGAGTTTAGCCTATATCATGTGAAACTAATGATTTATTTCAAGTTCATGTTGTTTAGTCTCACACCTTGGTGAAAGGAGAACATCAAATGAGGATGAGTGGTTCCAAGGAAATGATCAAATATTTACCACATGGATTAGTTCTATTGGGGAACGATATGTGTTCTCTAGCATAAGTTCAATTGTTCCAAATATATTATGCCTTGACCAAGATATATGATGAACTCCTCTAAGAATCTTAATTGAATCAAGTGCATGTTACAAGTAATTCGAGTACTTGATGCACATATTTAGGGAGAGCTCATTCTATATCTTGCGTTCTTAAAGACTAACATTTTCTTTTAGTGAATTTGTGTAGTTCATTGAAGAGAATGAGTTTTTGTTGATTTTTGAAGATGATAAGTTTTTCTTTGGCATGCTAAATTGATTCAATCCAAGTCATGATGAAGAATGATGGACACAATGAAAATTATCTTGCTTTATGTAAAGAAGTGCCAAGCCTATCAAAGAACTGAGTTGAAAAACAATCATCTTGGTGGAGACCATGTGACGTAAAACGAAGTTCCAAATTTAAAAGGAATTTTTGGGCAAAGATAACCGCTTCCACTGCAAATTTTGATGGGTATCAAAGATTATTTGCTCCAATAAATGTATCTTCTATACATTTCATAAGAGAATGAGTTTCTCTTGTATATGCTACTCCAATATCATCTAAAATTGGTAAATATGTATCACATCCTTTTGGATTGCAAATGTCTGAAGTAGCATAGCTTATAAATTCTCCTGTCTAGAACTTAATTGATTAAATAGTGCACATGTTCCTTATGTTGCATGATTATGTTCAATTGATACTCCTTTTATGCCAATGGTACTTTAAATTGTAAATAAGTACTCTCAACAGGTATCAATTGAATTCATATATATGTGTGCACTAAAGCTTGAGGAGAACATAATATAATATGCAATTAGTGATCTGATTATCTATCAAATTATATTAATTGGTGTTTTTCAATTAGTATTTTTTCATACATGATCACTAGTTGTACAATCCATACTTGTGCTATTTTCATATTGCCTCTTGTTGTGATAAGAAAATGCTAGATGACATCTAGACTCTAGGTATCAAGATTCACCTTCGATTTAGTATGACAATCTTCATTTGATATCTTGGACCTATGTCACAGTTATGCCAACAAGAGATTGCAAATGAATTCTAAATCCAACACAAGTTTGGAACTCCCTTGAAAAGGTAAAATGCAAAGGTACATCACTTCATGTCACTTCTACATTATCTTTATGTCATCTAAGGACCCTTTTCATGATAGTGTGTTTAAATCTTGCTTAATCAAAATTTCTTCCCTTTATATCCTTTGTATCCTTTTTGGAGATTTATGACAAAGGGGGAGAATTTGTGCATTAAAGCTTACCTTTAGTCTTATGTAACTAAGTGTTAGAAGACTTTAAAAACGGGAGAAATAATTAACAAAAGGGGAAGTCATAAGAAAAACATAAGATGTAGAAAATTGATGAGTGCATACTATGTCATGAGCATCACGTTTATTTTATGACACACTGCAACCCATGAATAGTAAGATATAAGTTGTCTATACTTTGACCCAAATATGTGCTTTTGGAATTTGAGTACAAAATTTGTATTTTCTGAAATGCACATATTTAGGGGGAGGAAACTATATCATAGGATTCAAAATCTTATTTATCAAATATTATGTAAGCTTTAAATGTGTTGTCATCAATCACCAAAAAGGGGGAGATTGAAAGTGCATTCATCCCTTTTGTGAGTTTTGGTGATTTGGATAACAACACATTTAAAGGTCTAACGAGTTTGCTAAGTGTTGAACAGGAAATTCAGTATGATGAACATACTTGAATAGTGTATAATGTATCAGTGAACAAAGGTTCAACACAAGGTTAAATAACCAGTGAGACAATGCAAATGGGTATAATATGGTATCTATATTGGTTTGAATATATGGACAAGACCTGAGAAATCACTATGCATAAATATGATCAGAATAGAGGTTGAAGTGATTAAGAGGATTGGTCAAGCCAAAGTGAATAAGATATGAGGAATCGTGAATTGGCTTGACCATATTACTACCAGTCCATATATGCTTCTATGAGAATCAAACTAGAGCTTGATTGATCTTAACAGTTATATCTAGAAGACATTCAAGCAAGGTTCACAATATTGATGAAATGATTCTCTCAATGGATGCTCAATATGATGTGACTCAATAATGGCTTGATAGGGTGAAGATAGCAAGGAAAGGGCTTCGAGGAACTAAGCGAAGGTGAAGGCCAAGCGACGGCTTGTAGACCGAGGTACCATGGCTAAGGTGAAGAAGAGAGTACTTGCACTAAGTCGATGAACTAATCAGCTATGAAGAGTTATAACATGTTGATGCATCAGTAAGGTGACTTGAAACCATGATTTGAACTCATATATGGTGATATGGTACAAGTCACAGGGTTTGATTTGTGTTTGCTTGAAAAGGTGAGACAAAGATGTTTGTGATCCTTATGAAGCAACGCCATGGAGAAATCACACATGAGACACCAATGACTCAAGGAGTTTACTTAATTAATTTTATTTAATTTGAGTATAGGAATCGTCGTACTATAAAGGGGGATCCAAAAAGAAGGTTGGTGTTTGCCAAAGCTCAAACCTCTATATTCAAAAGCTATTTTTGAAAAACAAAAATCTCTTTAACATTCTATGGTAGACCATGGTTAGGTTTGAGAAACCTAGAGTGTTCTTGTTGAAAAGCAGCTGAACTTCTTCAACTGCAGCTGAGCTTTTCAGCTGAGCTGAACTTTAGCTGAGTTGAGCTTCTTCAGCTGCAGCTGAGCTGAACTTCAGCTGAGTTGAACTTTCTCAACTCCAGCTGAACTTCAACTTCAACTGGGGTCCAGGCAGGTTCAACCGGGGTCCAGGGCAAGTTCAACCGGGGTCCAGTGAGGTTCAACCGGGGTCCAAGAAAAGTTCAGCCGGGGTTTTTTCCCAGAACCTCACTGGTCAATACCGGTTGAACCGGTCCTAGGGGAGGTTCAACCGGTGTCAGGGTCACCTGACCGGTCTGACCTCCTGACTGGCAGACTGACTGCCAGTCTGACCCCAGGCGGTTGAACCGGCCCTAAGGGCAGTTCAACCGGTGTTAGGACCTATTTTTGCAGTCTGACAGTTTGATTGGTAGACTGACTGTTAGCCTACCCCAGGCGGTTGAACCGGTCCTAGGGGCGGTTCAACCGGTCCTCCACAGCCAAAATCAGCCCAACGGCTAGTTTTGAAGCCCCACTATATATACTCACTCCTACCTCTCTCCCCACATAAGAGCACGAACCAAACTCCATTTCTAACTTGAACAACACCTCCCACTCTCTCTCACACATCTCTTGCCTCTCCCATTTCAAATCTTTGGAGAGAAATCTTTGAGTGAGTTTGAGAGCTACGGTTTTTGTGCTTCATCTCCAAATCTCTCTTGCTCTTCTTCATTCGAGCTTTGGCACTACATTGAGTTCTTTGTGGATTCATTACTCTTGGAGCTTCTAGCTCCTAGACGACTAGGTGTCTCTTGTGAGTCTCCAAATCTTGTGGAAGACCACAAGAAAGTTTGTATTACCCGCTCGTTTGAGCAAAGATTAGTGTGTGGGCTTGACCTTTGTGGTCGACAAAGGGAGGATTAGGGTTGAAGAGACCCGGCTCTTTGTGGGCGCCTCAACGAGGAAGTAGGGCACCTTGGTGGTGTGACCGAACCTCGAGATAAATCTTGTGTCTCTTGTGTTCTTGCTCATTGTGTTTGTTTGTGTTTTTCATTCTCTCACCCTTTTGTGGAAGATTTGTTCATATCTTTTTGGTGTGTGGATTTTGAGAAGTGCCCTTCTCAGATCTACTACTTTGAACCCTGTGGATCAACTAGAACATCTCATTTTCAAAGTTAACTGGGTGAATTTCGAGATCAATTCAGTTTATATCTCATTCTTTAGTTGAGCTCGTGCAAACAGGCTAAACCGGTCTTGACACCGACTGAACCGGTTTTACCCAGTTTGCTTCTAGTTTTTGTTGAAAAAGATTTAACTTGCCTATTCACCCCCCTCTAGGCAACTTTCAGACACCTGTCACAGAGTGGTGGAGCATGCAGGCCCACGGTACAGGACCAGGCTAAGCGGCTACACAGCTCCGGACCACCCCAGGAGACAAGTGTCTCTTCTCTAGTTCTAGACCCTAGGTTGTCGAACCCACATGACTTATAGCTCCAAATACTAGGGCACCCGTCATGGAGTGGTGGAGTGTGCAGGGTTTCGGGTATGGAACCAGGCTAACCGGCCACACAGGCTCTGGACCACCCCATGGAACGGGCTCCCATTCTTCAGAGCTGGCCCCCAGGTTGTTGGGCCCTCCTGCTTTCGCATAGAGGTCCTAAACTGCAAGCCTGGCTGTTCAATTCAGATGTCATTATGCCTGATAGGATGGGAACTGATCGGGTGGGTTAGATAAAATACAATCCAGAAACTGCAGGGTAAGACCTTGAAGCAGTAGGATAAAGCTATCATAGAAGCGCATCCGAGGGGGTAAATCCTCCTCGTATAACGTGACATGCATGGGTGTAGGCCAACAGGCCGGGTTTATGAGGGTGGACCTCACCGGGCTGGCGTACACGTGTGCGTTACTTAGCTAAAAAGGGAGAAAGGTTCAACCCCTCGGACTTGCTCCTATGGATAGAACTTACAGAGATGCTACAGAGGTTAGGAAGGGGTACTCCTTTAGTCATAGCAGGATGGTCACCCTTGGGTCGGTGTGTTCCCTGTCACCTTGGAGGGTCCTTCCCAGCTGGGGGAGTGTTTGTGGAGCCCTTCTTGGTTTGGTGCTTGCCGTAGGACTGGGTACTGACCCTGGGTTCCCATCTACGTTTGACGGGGGAGCCCTCGTCCCTGGCTGAGGACTGGACCCGTGGAGAGTCCAGTAGGGTTTCCGAGGGAAGACAGACTTCGGCCCCGTAGATCAGGGGACACAAGGTCCCTCCGGTGGTCCATCTAGTCATCATCATCGGAGTGGGAGTCTCTAGTGAAGACGTCCTTCAGGTCCCCTTCGGGTGACTGATACCCGAGGTCTCGCTCAGCCGCGGCCACCTAGCCATCGTCGACCTTTTCCTTGCCACGACGGCGACGAGGTGGGGAGCCGTCCTTGGAAGACTACTCACGCCGCTCGCTGACGCGTTCGCTGACGCGTTTCGCGAGATCAATAATCTCGCGACACTCCGCGGTAGTGTGGCGGTCGTTGGGGTGGACAGGGCACGAGCCGCTGTTACCCCTCTGCGGCTGTGGGCGCTTGTTGTGATCGCCTCGGCCCTTGGTCGCAGCTGCGACGACCAGCGCAGTAGACTGCGGCCTCTCATAGCCGCGACCCTTCTCTTTCTTTTTGCTGTCCCGGGGGCGGCACCCAAGCCACCCGTCTGGGTAGTCCCAGTTTGTGGGGCCGAGTGCCATGCACGGCCCTCAGTGGCCTTGGCGCACTTGTCAGCCAGAGCGAAGAGCGTGGGGATAGTCTCCACATCATGTGTGGCCAGCTTCTCCAACATTTTCTTATCACGTACTCCCTGTCGTAAGGCCGTGATGATGGAGGCATCGGAAATACAAGGTATAGTACCTCGTACTTTGGTGAAGCGGGAGATAAACGTCCGGAGGGTCTCTCCAGGCTCCTGCCTCACTACGTGTAGGTGGGCCTCCACGCCGTATTGCTGGTAAGCGCTGGCGAAGTTTGCAATGAACCGCGCACAGAGCTCTTCCCAGGTGTAGATTGATCCTGGGGCGAGGATCATGAGCCAAGTCTGGGCGGGCCCAGACAAGGCAACATGAAAATAAGTTGCCATCACAGCTGTGTCCCCACCTGCTGCTGCGATGGCGGTGACGTATACCTGCAGGAATTCTGACGGATTTGATGTACCGTCATATTTCTCTGGCAGGTGCGGCCTGAATTTGGGTGGCCACGATGCTGCGTGGAGATGATCCGTGAGAGCGGAACACCCCACGTCGGCTAGGGGGACACCCGCCTAGAACCGGGCACCCACTAGGGTTCGCGGCATTTCCGCAGCGAAATCTTGGTCGAGGTTGCGGCCCTTGATGTTTTGTCGGTGCTCACGCGCCCTTTTCAGGGAGACCCGGGCATCTTCCTCTGCACGCCTGCGGTTGAGTTCTGCACGGAGGTCGTCGGTCTGTGCACCCCTTACGGAGGGCGAACGCACAGACGCCGTCGCCTCACGTTGGCGCTGGGATGACCGAGGCCTGCACCTGGTTGAAGCAGAATGTGCCATGCCGAGTAGCCGATCGACGTCTTCACGCCACTGCTTCATGGCCCCCGGTGAGGCCATGGAGCTAGAGGAGTGGCGTAGCAACTCCCTGGCTGTAGACAACGCCGTAGGCGCTGCCCTTGACGGAGTCCGGAACGCTTGTGCAGGCGAGTGCTGCTGCACTGCGTGTAAAGCAGTAGTCCCAGAGTCAGGGCGGTTGGGTACTCACGGCGCAGAGGATGCAACTTCTTGCTCCATCGCAAAATCTTCCGACGTTTCGGTGCGGTGCTCGATGATCCGCACCATCATGCCGAATAAGAACATAGGCAAAAACCTAAAGCCTAGGCCCCTACTTGGCACGCCAAATGTCGGAGAGGAAATCTCCGGCCGGGTGGCGGAGTGCACCCGCCCTAAATCCTAAGATGAGGAGGGGCCTAAGCGTTTTGCCTGTTATGCGAGATGGATGGACGAACATAAGAACACGCGAGGGTTTAGAGTGGTTCGGGCTGGAGCGTAACACCCTACTCCACTATGTGTTGGATTGCTGTGGAAGCTTGAGAGTCTGAATGAACTTGTGTTGTAACGTCGCATGCCTCCCCTTTTATAGCTGAAGGAGGGCATGCACAAAGGTACTGAGCCCAGACATGTGGGCGCAGGGACAAAATGTATATAGCACTTGGAGATACTAATGTTCGCTGCTGGGGCAATCTTCCCATGCCCCGACACCCGAGATCTGCGTATCCTTGGCGTGCCGGGGAAGCTTCTTGTACAAGGGACGATATCCACAGTGCGCTGCATAGCACGGGCGCACTATTTGGTAACAGACTTTACAGGCACACCGCCTGCAAGGCTACCCTGACGCCATCTGCCAACGGAGTGGACAGGACACATTAAATGCTGAGAGGGCACATCGTCTGTCAGCGTGGTGGCAGGCGGCACGACCTCTCCGTATTAAATGTAGAGACTGCGCGGCTTTAGGGGCCTTACGTCAGGCTCCGCCCGTTGGCTTATGTCACGGGTCACAAGCCACGCGGCAGCAGCGGGTCTCCGCTTGAGCGGGCAGCGTACGACAAGGCCTAGACACGTGCTGGCGCTGGACCCTTACTCATGTCGGGGTTCCCTCCATCCTGGGTCCTTGTTAAGGTCCGGACCTTACTCGGAGGGACCCGACATACCTTTCTGGGAGTCCCGGACTATAGTCAAAGGCTCGGGCTATGCGTACAGGGGTCCGGTGTTCCTCTGCTGGGGTCCGGACCCGATAATGCACCTTGGGGTGTATTATCTTTCCTTGCCACGTGGTACCCCTGAACCTGCCCATGTGGATGGGTCAGGGTGCCGTTCTCCGCGCGGCGTCTTTATACTGTAGTAGAGGGTACCCCTGATTGAGGGTACTGACACCACCCAAAGCATCTCTAGACAACATAGAGCCAAAGAGATGTGAAGATTGATATTGAGAAACTACAACTAGAGATACACTACATCTATTCCTAAGGCATAAAGATAAATATATTGGTTCAATCAGATTATGTGTGTCTTAATCGATACCTATTCATATATATATATATATAGTTTATATATTAGGAGCCCTGGGCTTCCAATAACTAGAGGAAGCCCAGGTCGGACGGTGCAATCCGATCGAGCCGGACCACATCCGGACGTCTATAAAACAGGACCTGGAGTGCTAGGGTTCAGTTTTTTACGCTCCACCCTGATTCATTAGCGACGCCGCGTGCGACGATGGCGGTTGACCCAGAGCGTGCGCGACGGTGGACCCCCAGCCGGTGGCCGCAACTCCATGACCTCAACGCGCGGTGGCGGAGGTTCCTCGATCCGGAGTAGTGGCGGTGATTCCCAAGTCGGTGGCGGCGGCTCCCCGATCCAGAGGGCGAGCGACAGCGAGGCCCTTGTGCGGGCAAGCGACGGCGTTCCCAAGGTCCATGTAACACCCCTGGTGTTACTGTAACTAAAACTTGAGCATGACATCATAAACATTGGCATTGCATATGTTTGACACACCTAGAGTGCATTCACTAGGTAAAAATTTCAAACAAGTTGTATTGTTTTTGTGTTTTGCAAATAGAACCCTGGAATAGGATACTTAACCCTAAATAGGGATTAAGGGGGTCAAACATGACCCAAATTGAGAAAACCCAAAAGCTTTAGTGGAATATTCATAAAATGTTCCTAAGAATGAAATTGAATCACATTTATACCCCTGGGATACCAAAAACTCTAATGGGAACCCTAGAAAACCCTAAATCTAAACCCTAGGGGCCTATGTGCAAAAACAGTGCATATTTGGACTAAAGTGTAAAAAAATACAATGTTAAAGCATATAAAGTTATTTGGTTCACAAATGTGTGGACTTGTAAGCCAAATCTTGGATTTTGGACTTAATTGCAAAATGGACCTCATTTGAGTTCTATACCAAGTCTGAATTTGAGTGTTTGAGCTCAACTTTGAGTCCTTATAACTTCCAAATTATTGAGAATTTGCCCTAGGTCACCACATCAAACTTGTAGACCAAACAAAGGAGAATAATTTTGCTTAAGAGTGTAAGCAGAGTTGTTGAGAAGAAATTGGAAATAATTAAGCCCAAAGTTGGACTGTCAGGCTGATGGAACTCTGAAATTCAGAATTACAGTGTAACAGAGCTAACTTTGGACTTGGATTCAACCTTGATCCAGTGCTCAACTGAGTTTAATCCCTATAGTCGAATTGTAGCTGGTTTGTAGCTCTGCAACTTTGCTACAGAGAGTTGAGTGAGTTACTAGAGAAACCTTAGAGAAATTTAGACCTAAAAACACTCTGTCAGGTTGTCTGAAGAACACTCGCCATGGTACAGTGCTTAGTGTGGATCAGACTGCCAGCGCAGTGTGCTCACCGCCGGCGACCTCTCTGCGTGAAGATTTGCGCCGCCACCGTCTGGATTCGCGCTTGGTAGGGAATGGATAACGCCGGAGTTAGATAACGCGTACGTGGCACCATACCCCGAGTCCAGCCAGAGACCTCACCGGCGGCCACCGAGACCAGTTAATTCCACCGCGGTGGCACTCATGTCGTGATCTCCCTCACTGTGCCTTCAACCGACGTGGTCGGCATGCGCTCGCGATGCTGTCCGTGACCGTGAGATGATTGCCGGACCTCCGCGGCTATAAATTGCCCTATGGTCCACGGCGAGGAACTCACCGCCTCAACCGCAAGCTTGAGAAGAACCCAAAATTCGCACTGCCTTCTCCACCTCCTCCCAAATTGAGTGTACACGGTGAAACTTCAGTCTCTTACGGCCGTATAGCCCCGATCCCATCTCCCAATTTTGCCCAGAGCCGCCGCGACACCGTTTTCCCCTTTCTCTGTCTCCGGCGAACGCAAGGCTCTGCGCTCCGTGGCCAGCCCTCTCTGGTAAGGCCCTGTTCGATTCAAGCATTGTTTTAGCAACTCTATGTGTTCATGAAGCTCCTCGTAGTGGCCGTTTGACCAATCCGAGCGTAAATTATTGGGAACACGGGATCGACACCACGGGTTCCGCCATGCACGTGAGCAGACCATTCTTCAAGTGTTCAAGCTAAATTAACGCACGTTCCTAGGTCACCTTAGGTCAGTGAAGCCTCCCCTATAGTTAGCCTGAGCAATCATCACCGGCCATGACCGGTACGGGCCGTGCCGAGGATGAACGGCGAGCACGCAGTGGTCAGGGGTGTTCGTGGGGAAGAGATAGAAGATCGAGGGCCTCTCTGCAATCTGTCAGTGACACACAGAAATAGTAACTGAACCCATCTCCTGTTAGCCAGAACTCTAAGGGCCTTTCTGTAAAACCGCCAGCGCGCGCGCGGACTCGCGAGGGCGCGCCCCCTGTTCCCTGTGTTATTGGGCCGCCTGGGTTAGACTGGGTCCAACACTATTGCAAGTTTTTCTTTTTCTTTTTCTTTTTCTTCCAGAGCCAAATAAATTCTAGAAAATGGTAGAAAAATCCTAAAAATGTCAAACCAATTTTGTTAGATTCCTAATTTTCCATAGTATTTAATAAAAATAGTTTCATGATTTTTAGATTAAATAAAGAATTTTGGAGTATTTAAAATAGCGTGAAACATTAGTTCTAGATTTTTAGAAAATAGGTAATCATCCCAAAAATGCCCAAACTTTTTATATGAACTCAAAACATTATTTAGAAGCCTTGGGTAGAGTTTGGTTGGATTTGGACCTTGTTTGATAACTAGAACCTAAAACCCCCACCCTGCCCTTTGAATTCCTTTACTGACTCCGGAAACCCTTGTTTCCCGGAGAACCATGAAGGAAAATTGTATTCAAGAACCTTAGATAATAAATTCTTATTATCTTTGCACTCTCATGAGCATTTCATGGCATACATTCTTATATATATATGGTTATCTTTAGAAAACGAAGAAGAAGGCGAAGTAACTGAAGAGAAGACACCACCACCACCTTCGGAATCTCAGGCAGGAAACTGTTTCTACCTTGATATCTGCGGGTCCGAGCCTGACTCACCTATCAACGAAGGCAAGCCCCGGTGCATTTGCCATCTTCCTTGATGTTTTTAAAATCTTTCTCACTTGATTAATGCATTAGGTGATAGGAGTTGAATGCTTAAACAATTCTTGCATTACCCTCCTTGAACTTGATTATCTTCCTTGAAACCCTGTTTTCATAAAAGGTTTTTGCTATGCTTAGTATTGCTCTAGCAAAACAAAAGGTTTTGTTTTACAAAAGATGATTGGCAAAGTGAGAGGGATGTTTTTGAAAATAAAACTTGATGGTGGATCCATCATGGTCGTGATGGGTTCAACATCGGAAAAAGATGTACCTCTGACAGGTACCAAACTTTGGGTTGAAATGATTAAGCTGAGACCGGGCGGGTGACTTGCACGAGAAAGAGAGTCTCGGTGTAGTGTCTCCGTCTGAGTCGATTAAGGACCGTCTCGATGTAGGCTTGCTGACCAAGGACCCTTTAACTGGTCACATGCCTCGTCATGGGTAAGCCTTGCCTCGGGCAGACTAAGGCCAGAATAAGATAACACGGAATGGGCGTGGAGCGGTGGCGAGAGTAGCATGTACCCTCCGTGGCAAGAGGCTGGACGGTGGTGTATCTGTGCTCTCGGTTCGCGTGAACCTGATCTGGTCTTAAGAACCCCGGTGGCGGGTTGACATATGCAAGGGTTAAGTGCTACATATGTCGTGTGATCGGAGATCCTCAGCTGAGTATAATCGATTCGGATCGCCGTACCTTCGCGGTCATGAAGACTTGGTCACTGCCCTATACGTAGAATTCCAGTAAAGATGAAAGACTTGTTAAGAAATTGGCTAGTACAGGTGAAGTGATTGAACTAGGTTAGAAAGAACTCTAGATGCAGGTAATTTTACCTAACCTGAAAATAAAATTAGATTTTTAAGATCCACTTTTAGTAAGCATTTATGCAAAACAGAGTCTTTGATCTTTGAGATACCTTACCTTGACTCCCTTATAACCAGCATACCCTTGAGAGTCTTTTCTTTAGTCGGGTAAGACTTGCTGAGTAATCCCATACTCAGGGTTTTATTCCCTATTGTTTTTAGGTGAGGAAGCAGCAAATTTTTGTTGCTTTTGTACCAGGGTGGTGTCAAATGAAGAAAAGCAAGAATGAAGCTGCGGGAGGACCTAGTCCTCCATAAAAACTTTTATGTAAGAACTTATTGGGAGGAGTTTTTACCTCCCTTGGTATTGTAATAAGTACTTTGCACTCGTGTTTACATACTGGTCTGTAATAACTAACTTTATCTTACTTTCAAATAAATGTAAGTTATGTAATCGCTTCCGCATTTCTGTATCTCCGATGTTCTATAATGTCTGTGTGACGGGTGAAACGCTCTTGGGAAAGGTAAGAAAAGTAGATACTGAACTTTTCAAGTAATTCAGGGGCATCTACAGGGTTGTCTGAGGTCCGTTGGACAAGGACAACTGTAGGTGGGCCTAATAACTTGGGAGGTTCCGTCACAGCTGGTATCGGAGCAAAGCCCTTCTCTGCAGATATTATGAGGCATCTTCAAAAGAATTTTCTACAGACTTATCTAGAAAAATTTCTTCCATTCTTAACCACTATATCTGAAGAATCTATATGAAAGACCAGATAGGAAGAGTGCAATGTATAGAAGGTATGAATCAACTAAGGTTGGTTCTGTAATTATACATGCATCATGCTAAGAACTATACTAATAAAATTTTCCCCTTAGAGAAATGCCGCCGCACATGAGGAAAACCGCGCGCAAGTCAACTGGCCCAATTGGTGTACCCCGTCATCAACTCGCTCCCAGACATGAGGATAGTAGTAGTGGGAGTAACGATCCAATCGGGGATCTTGAAGCCCAAGTAAATCAGCTTAAAGCGGAACTTCAACGCAGGACTAACATATGGGTCGCGGATGGCGACAGAATAAATGAATTAAGAAGCCACATCCACCGCCTGCAGGATCAGCTCGCTGATCGAGATTTAGCGCTCGACTGGGCGGTTCAGTCTCGTTCGCTTGCCTGGGCTAAGGAGGCAAAGGTGCGAGCCTGAGTCGAAGAACTTAGCTCAGCTATTGATAATCTGCAGGCATATTGCAATACCCTACATGAAGAAGTTCATGTACTGTATTCGCAATTGCACCCCAGCGTACCTGCAAACCCTGTCGGGACAGAAGCCGGACCTTCTCACGAAGCGGGAGAAGCTTTTGGTGGTGAACTGGACCTTTTCAGGCCCCCTCCCTCCATGAAGTTGGTCGACGAATGGTCTCCTACGCCCGACAGTGAAGCTACTAAGAGTGATAGGAAGTAGGAATAGTATAGTTGTAAAATTAGTAGTGTTATTGTATAATGGGTACTGTACTCCTGTTGTATAAATTCGAGTCTGTAACATTACTCTTTTTAGTAATCTAAATTGGATGGTTTTTCTTTGGCATATTATATTTGTTTCCAAATGTTTGTTGCCACCGATGCCGTCCAAGACCCGATCACAGGATGCAGCCGGAACCTCCAGTGGGAGGGAGTCCACCCCGAATCCACTTCCAGTCCCTCCCACACTTGCCGAGGCTATTGCCGCCTTGGTAAATGCAACAGCGGATAATACCCGTTTCCTACGGGAAATGGCGGGTCAGCAATTTCAGCAACAAGGCGGACGGGGTTATCCGCAAGGGCCCCGTGAGACATCTTATTTAGACTTCTCCGAAACGCGTCCACCGCTGTTTGTCAAAGCCGAAGACCTTTAGAGGCAGACGAATGGATTCGTGTCATCAAGCAAAAGTTTGGACTTCTGCGATGTTCTGAAACCCAGAAGCCCTTGTTCGCAGCCCAGCAACTGCGCGGCCCTGCCAGCACCTAGTGGGGAAATTTTATGGTCGTCCAACCTAAGAGCACCTAGAGGGGGGGTGAATAGGTGATCCTGTAAAACTTGAGACTTAATGCCACAAAACTTGATTAGGCGTTAGCACAATAATGCCAAGTGGCTTAGAGAAGAGTCTAAGCAAGATACGATAACCACAAGAAGATCAACACAGATAGACACAGTGGTTTATCCTGTGGTTCGGCCAAGTACAAAACTTGCCTACTCCACGTTGTGGCGTCCCAACAGACGAGGGTTGCAATCAACCCCTCTCAAGCGGTCCAAAGACCCACTTGAATACCACGGTGTTTTGCTTTGCTTTACTATATCCCGATCGCGAGGAATCTCCACAACTTGGAGTCTCTCGCCCTTACAAAGATGTTCACAAAGAAGCACGGAGTAAGGGAGGGATGAGCAACTCACACAAGACACAAAGATCACAGCAAATACGCACACACAAGACCCAGACTTGAGCTCAAAAGAGTATCACGAGTTTCTCACTAGAACGGAGCTCAAATCACTAAGAATGTTGAACAAGTGCGCAAGAATGAAGTGTGGGTGATCAACAATGCTCAAAGAATGCTTGAATGTGTTCTCCATGCGCCAAGGGGTCCCTTTTATAGCCCCAAGGCAGCTAGGAGCCGTTGAGAGCATTGTAGGAAGGCAATTCTTGCCTTCTGTCGACTGGTGCACCGGACAGTCCGGTGCACCACCGGACACTGTCCGGTGCAGATTTGTTTCCTTATTTGGCGAAGCCGACCGTTGCAGATTCAGAGCCGTTGGCGCACCGGACACTGTCCGGTGCACACCGGACAGTCCGGTGCCCCCTTGTGACCGTTGGCTCGGCCACGCGTCACGCGCGGAATCCTCGGCCGACCGTTGCCCTGGCTGACCGTTGGCTCACCGGACAGTCCGGTGACTCACCGGGCAGTCCGGTGAATTATAGCCGTACGCCGTTGATGGCTTCCCGAGACCGATGACTTCCCCTGTGAACGGCTCACCGGACAGTCCGGTGCACCATCGGACAGTCCGGTGATTTATACCGTACACCGCCGTCGAAGTCCCGAGAGCAGCAAGTTCACCAGAGCCAGCCTGGCGCACCGGACACTGTCCGGTGCACCACCGGACAGTCCGGTGCACCCAGACTGCACAGACTTTGGCTGAACAAAGCCATCTCTTTTCCAATTCGATTTCTCCTGTTTCCAGCACTTAGACACAATACATTAGTCCATAAAACAATGTACTAAGTCTAGAAACATACCTTTTGACTTGATTTGCACTTTGTCCACCACTTTGCATAGATTAACACAAAAGCACTTGTGTTGGCACTCAATCACCAAAATACTTAGAAATGGCCCAAGGGCACATTTCCCTTTCAATCTCCCCCTTTTTGGTGATTTATGCCAACACAACATAAAGCAACTAGAACAAGTGCAATATCAATGCAAATGAAAACTCAAAATTGTTTTGATTCAAATTTGGCATATATGGATCACTCTTTGCCACCACTTGGTTTTGTTTTTTGCAAATCAACCTCAAATTCCTATCTCTAAGTCAAACACACTTGTTAAGACATAAAGAGAGTCGTTCCAAGAGAAATTGATTCAAGATTTCAAAAACTCCCCCTTTTTCCCATAATCGACTATTCTCCCCACAAGAGGCCAACTTTTGACAAAAGAGACAACAAGAGAGTTTTGACAAACCAAAAGCTCTATTCTACTATTTTCAAAATTTCTCAAGTGGTAGCTGATTCATTATTGCTTTGGCCTTATTTTCTCCCCCTTTGGCATCAAGCACCAAAACGGGATCAATCTTGGCCCTTAAACCTCATTGCCTCACCAAAATCTTCAAATAAGAATACAAAGGCAATAAGAGTACATGAGATGAACTTGGAATAAGTTACCCTCTCATCGGAGTGCAGTGAAAGTCTTTCATGGTCCAAGTCCACCTTTTCCCTTTCAAACCTCCTTTGAGACTAAATCAAGCAAACTCAAGCACATGGTTAGTCTGAAAGGGTCAAGTTGTAGCACATCTCCCCCTAAATATGTGCATCACTTGCAAAAGGACTTGTGAGGTCCGGGGAGTGTTTGTACAACTTGAGCACCACAAGTAAGCAACAAAATGCATAAGGAACATGATCAAGGGCATAAACACATGTATGCTATAAATCAATCCAAGTTCCGCGAATCTAAGACATTTAGCTCACTACGCAGCCTGCAAAAGGTCTTCTCATCTAGAGGCTTGGTAAAGATATCGACTAGCTGGTTCTCGGTGCTAACATAGAACACTTCGATATCTCCCTTTTGCTGGTGGTCTCTCAAAAAGTGATGCCGGATGTCAATGTGCTTTGTGCGGCTGTGCTCAATAGGATTTTCCGCTATGCGGATAGCACTCTTATTGCCACATAGGAGTGGGACTTTGCTCAGATTGTAGCCAAAGTCCCGGAGGGTTTGCCTCATCCAAAGTAGTTGCGCGCAACACTGTCCTGCGGCAACATACTCGGCCTCAGCGGTGGATAGGGCAACGGAAGTTTGTTTCTTAGAATTCCATGACACCAGGGACCTTCCTAAGAATTGGCACGTCCCCGATGTACTCTTCCTATCGACCTTACATCTAGCATAGTCGGAATCTGAATATCCAATCAAGTCAAAGGTAGACCCCTTTGGATACCAGATCCCGAAGCAAGGCGTAGCGACTAAGTATCTAAGAATTCGCTTCACGGCCACAAGGTGACACTCCCTTGGATCAGATTGAAATCTAGCACACATGCATACGCTAAGCATAATATCCGGTCTACTAGCACATAAATAAAGTAAAGACCCTATCATGGACCGGTATGCTTTTTGATCAACGGACTTACCTCCTTTGTTGAGGTCGGTGTGTCCGCCAATTCCCATCGGCGTCTTTGCGGGCTTGGCGTCCTTCATCCCAAACCGCTTTAGCAAGTCTTGCGTGTACTTCGTTTGGGAGATGAAGGTGCCATCCTTGAGTTGCTTCACTTGGAACCCAAGGAAGTAGTTCAACTCACCCATCATCGACATCTCGAATTTCTGTGTCATCACCCTGCTAAACTCTTCACAAGACTTTTGGTTAGTAGAACCAAATATTATGTCATCGACATAAATTTGGCACACAAAAAGATCACCATCGCAAGTCTTAGTGAAAAGAGTTGGATCGGATTTCCCAACCTTGAAAGCATTAGCAATTAAAAAGTCTCTAAGGCATTCATACCATGCTCTTGGGGCTTGCTTAAGTCCATAGAGCGCCTTAGAGAGCTTACACACATGGTCGGGGTACCGTTCATCCTCGAAGCTAGGGGGTTGCTCCATGTACACCTTGTAACACCCGGTTTTAAAGAACAAAGCCGGGTGCATCTCATACATGCGCCAAGAAGACAACACATATAATAACAGAGTGTATAGAGATAAATGTCATAATCATCAGAGTATTTATTACATAGCGGAAGTCTTATTACAAAATAAAATAATAAAGATAAAACGAACTAAGGATCGATGGCGCCAATGTCGACTGAGAAACGCCACCTAGATCAGATCGAACTCCTCAGTGTTAGGCGGCTCCTCCTGAACCACCTGCTCTTCTCCTGTGGGGGGGGGGTGTGAGACAGCAAGAGTGAGCTCACATACGATCATAGCTCAACAAGTCGTGGGGAATAATGTGACATGAACTCACCAAAGGTGGGAGTTCATGAAGTGTAAGGCTGATCAATGAAATAAAGGCTGAAGCTGAGCATTGCTTTTATAAGTTGGTCAAAATTTTATTAGCAGTTACTAAGTGTAAGTAAATACCAAACCATAGTAATAATAAGTAGAAGTAATAGTAAAATAATCCCAAATGCAATGAAATGACAAATTAAGTTTAAGTTCCATAATTTAATCATGTGAGTGTCCGAGCCGCTCATGACCGTGAGCACGGCTAGTATACCAGTTTTACACTCTGCAGAGGTTGCGCATCTTTACCCACAAGTCGTGTTACCCATCTGCCACAGAGTTGATCAGACTCCATACACCTCTACCTAGGAAGCGAGGCAGGGTACCACTACGAGGCCTTTACAAAGTTCCACTAGCTTCAGACTACCCGCTACAGTTTATGGGAAGATCCAGTAAAGGGTTCCTGGCTGATAGCCATCGCAGCAAAATCAACCAGGGACCTCCCCGCACTGACCTCTCCCCTACTGCCCTTGCCCCTTTCGGGTAAGGTAGCCCTCCCCTAGCTTTCCTAGTTAATCAGCCAAGGGCGTCCCATTCCACCCTTGTGGTAGCACTGTTTTCCCGGGTGGTTCTCCATGTTCCCATTAACATAATGATCTTAACATGAACAATAAAGAATAACACAGATAATAAAAGTATAACAATAAGTGATGAATATCTCTATACCCAAATCCACATAAAGCAATAGCATGTACTACCCAAAACTTTAGTAGTAAAACCAGTGGTGAAGCAAGGTATAAAGATAATCAAATCTAGGGTATCCTATTGGGTCCCAGCAAAATTATCCTATGCAGATCATTATGAATAATAAGAACATGAATGGGTAAAAGAAGTGATCAAGGGCACAACTTGCCTTCAACGAGCTCCTGCTCAGCTACTTCAACTTGTTGAAGCTCAGGTTCCATAGTGGGTTGCTCGTCTACTCGCATCAATACAATACATACATGGCATAGCATAAATTAACATCACATCAAACATGCAAATAAAATATACAGTAATAAACTAGACATTAAAATATGATTACAGGAACTGGAATTATCAAAATTGGAGTTATATATTTTAAGTTATGGATTTTCTAAGGTTTTATGCGCTTAATACAAGATTAAGTGAAGGAATAATTTTAATGTGTTTGTCATGTCAGAACAGAGGCACTAATAGATAGACAATAATTTTATGAAAATTTAGGAACTGGAATGGTCTAATTTGGAGTTCATATGCATTTATTATGAATTAAACAAGTTTTAACATTTATTTATGCACCAAAAATTAATTTCTGAATTTAATTTCTGATTTCTAACACTCTCTGGATCGGGCCTCAATTACAGGAAACTGCAGGGGCCCTCGGGTAAGATTTCTGCAGACTCAGTAAATTCTGGCGTGGACGGCGGGTTGGTTTTCTAGAAACATAAGGGGCAATCTGCAAAGTGCGCAACCCGAAGGGGTATCGACCAATACGGGCCACCCGATCGAGTCTGGACGGACGAGATTAGATCCCCATCGAATCAAACGGGTACGCAACGCTGATCCTTGGATCTAGATCTAACGGCCGCGATTTAATGAAACGCGAACCGCCCGACTACCACACGATCAGGCATCAACGGCGCAGAAGCAATCACGCGAAGGGTTACGCGTCGATCTAATCCTGACCGCTGGCTAGGAGATCTACGGTGCACAGCCCTTCGCCCCAATCGCGCTCCCACGCGGCGGCGCCGCCCACGGCAGGCGGCGGAGACACGCCGGCGCGCACGCGATTCGATGCTCCAGTGCCCCAAGCCCAAAATTGACGGGTTCTATGCGTAAAGGAGGTCAAGGCGAACAGGATGGCGTGCTTCTTACCGTGGATTGGTGTCCGGTTGATGCTGACCACGGCGAATGGCGGCACTGCGGCGGTGCAGAAAGGACGGCGAGAAATTCGCCGATGCCAGGTGATCGATTCCACCCCCAGATGCCACGGACGGCCAATACGGGTGTAGGCGCTCCTTCACAACCCAACCCCGAGGGCTGAAAACCAATGGTGCTAGGATTCACCGGCGGCGGCGCGGACGGGTCTCACTGCTATGGCGATGGCGCGCGGCCGCGGCTTTGGTTGGGTGCGAGTCGGGCTGAGGAGGGTTGGCAACAAACTCGACAGCTGGGTCCGCCCTTATAGCCACGGCGGGGTGAGCGGTTACGTGGGCCGAAGCTAGCGGGTGGCGCGCGGCGAGCTCGCCGCGGATCTCGCGTCGCTGGTTGACGGTCAGAGCGAAGGGATGACAGGTGGGCCCCGATTGACAGCGGTGAGTGAGTGGATGGCGCAAGCTGGCCCACTTGTCGGTGTCCGCGGCCGAGACGAGCGCGCGAGGAGATCGGATCACTGCCGGAGGGGCCCGCATGCCAGCGAAAGGATGAGAGATCACAGCCGAGCACGTTAGACTGCCCGGTGGGCCCAGCGTGTCGGCGCATGGTAACAGGAGGGCTGTTGGGCCGCGCGGAGGCGAATGGAAGAGTGGGCCGAAATGCACGTAGTTGGCCCATGATTCCCTTTTATCCTTTTCTTTTTCTTTTATATTTTCTGTTTTCTTTTCTTTTTCTCCATTTTCTAATCCCATTTGGATTCAAGTTTTAAATTCAAACTTTGTGGCCACATTTACACTATGTTTGTACAGTAAAAAGTAGTAAGCCCAAAAATATTTAAATTTTTGTATTTCTATGTTATTCCTATTCTTCTTATTTTCAAACCCCTAAATTTTAATTTAGGGCTCAATTCAATCTTTAGAATCATTGTTTTGCTATTATTATTAACATTATTATTTTATTGAATGCACAAACAATAAAACTCCAACATGATGCAAATTTTTCTACCATTTGTTGGAATTAAGCTCTTAAATTTTGTGTAGGCTCTTTTCATGATGCAAATGAGACATACAAGATTGAGAATAACTCTCTATTATTCCTGGTATACAATTTGGAGTATTACAAATCCTACCCCCCTTAAAAATAATCTCGTCCTCGAGATTTAGGAAGGACTAGGGAAAAGATGGGGAAAATCTATACGAAGCTCTTCTTCTCTTTCCCAAGTTGCTTCATCTTCACCGTGGTGGCTCCATTGAACTTTGCACATCTTTATCACCTTGTTTCTTGTAACTCGAGTCAAAGTGTCCAGAATCTTAATAGGGTACTCAGCATAAGTCAAATCCTCTTGAACACTAAGGTCTTCCAGTGGTAACTGCTCCTCAGGTACCCTGAGGCACTTCTTTAGCTGAGACACATGGAATACATCGTGTACATCTGACAGATGACCGGGTAACTCCAGTTGATATGCAACTTCACCCACTCGCTTTAAGATCAAGAAAGGTCCAATGAAGCGAGGGGATAACTTTCCTTTAACCTTGAATCTTCTCATACCACGAAGTGGTGACACCTTCAAATAGACATGATCACCCTCCTTAAACTCCAGTAATCTTCTCCTATTGTCAGCATAGCTCTTTTGCCTGGATTGTGCAATTCTCAAATTTTCTCTTATCATCCGAACTTGCTCTTCTGCTTCTTGAATCAATTCAGGCCCAAAGAACTGTCTTTCTCCAGTCTGATCCCAATACAATGGAGTCCTGCATTTTCTACCATACAGAGCTTCAAATGGTGACATCTTCAAACTGGCCTGATAGCTATTATTATAGGAAAACTCAGCATAGGGTAAACTCTTCTCCCAGCTGCCACCATGTTTAAGAGCACAAGCTCTTAACATATCTTCTAGCACTTGATTGGTTCTCTCTGTCTGTCCATCAGTCTGGGGATGGTAGGCTGAACTGAAATTCAACTTTGTGTCCAAGCTCTCATGCAACTTCTTCCAAAATCGAGAAGTAAACTGTGATCCTCGATCAGACACGATCTTCTTAGGCACACCATGTAGGCAAACTATCCGAGTCATATACAACTCTGCGAGCTTGGCTCCTGTATAATTAGTCCTCACTGGTATGAAATGAGCCACTTTTGTTAATCTGTCCACAATTACCCAAATAGAGTCATATCCTGCTGGAGTGCGGGGTAGTCCAACAATAAAATCCATAGCAATTTCTTCCCATTTCCACTCAGGTATCTTCAATGGGTGCAATAATCCAGCGGGTCTTTGATGTTCAGCCTTAACTCTTTGACATACATCACACTTAGCCACATGAGCAGCCACATCTCTTTTCAGTCCATACCACCAATACTTTCGCTTCAAGTCTTGATACATCTTAGTGCTTCCAGGGTGGATGGAGTAATCAGAATCATGAGCTTCTTTCAATATAGCCTCACGGAGGCTATCGATCTCTGGAACACATATCCGATCTTTGAACCATATAGTACCTTGCTCATCCTCCGTGAATTCTGGAACTCTTCCTTCGGTAATAAGATCCTTAATCTCTTGAATCTTAGCATCACCAACCTGACCTTTACGAATCTCTTGCTCCAAGGTAGGTTCCAACTCAATGGTAACTCCTTCAGTGTGAGTAACAATTCCCAGGTTGAGCTTCTCAAAATCTTTTGCCAACTCATCAGGTAGCTAGACAATGAAAGCGGAGTGAACATGCTCTTTCCGACTCAAGGCATCTGCAACCAAATTCGCCTTGCCTGGGTGATAATGAATCTCCAAATCATAATCCTTAATGAGCTCCAACCAACGGCGTTGCCTAAGGTTGAGATCCTTCTGAGTGAATATATACTTCAAACTCTTGTGATCCGTGTATACTTGGCACTTAGTTCCCATGATGTAGTGTCTCCAAATCTTCAATGCATGCACAACCGCTGCTAATTCCAAGTCATGAGTGGGGTAATTCAATTCATGCTTCCGCAACTGACGAGATGCATAGGCAATCACATGACCTTCTTGCATAAGCACACATCCAAGTCCTTGGCCACATGCATCACAATAAATGTCAAATCCCTTCTGCAGATCTGGCATAATCAATACCGGAGGTGACATCAATCTTTCCTTCAATTGATCAAAGCTTTCTTGACATTTCTCATCCCACTTAAATTCTTTTCCTTTCTCCAAAAGCGATGTCATAGGCTTGGCAATCTTAGAGAATCCCTCAATAAATCTCCGATAATATCCTGCGAGTCCCAAGAAACTCCGAATCTCAGTAACTGTAGTGGGCACTCTCCACTCCATTATCTCCTTAACTTTAGCAGGATCCACTGCTATTCCTCCATTAGAAATAATATGTCCAAGGAATGGCACCTTGTCAATCCAAAACTCACACTTGCTAAACTTAGCGTAGAGCTCATTATCTCGTAGCTTCTGTAGCACCAACCTCAGATGTTGTTCATGATCACTTTCATTCCTAGAATAGATAAGAATATCGTCGATGAACACCACGACGAATCTGTCCAAGTACTCCATAAACACTTTGTTCATCAAATTCATGAAATAAGCTGGTGCATTGGTTAGTCCAAACGACATAACAGTAAACTCGTATAATCCATATCGAGTCGAGAATGCCGTCTTGGGAATATCCGATGGTCTAATCTTCATCTGATGGTATCCCGATCGGAGATCAATCTTCGAGAATACCCTGGCTCCTCTCATCTGATCAAATAAATCCTCAATACGGGGCAACGGATACTTGTTCTTCACCGTAACATCATTAAGAGATCTATAATCCACACACATCCGCTGCGATCCATCCTTCTTCTGTACAAATAACACCGGTGCTCCCCAAGGTGAGGAACTTGGACGAATGTAACCAACCTCTTGTAACTCCGTTAACTGCTTCTTCAGTTCCTTCAACTCCTCTACGGACATTCTATATGGCCGTTTAGAAATAGGGGCGGTTCCAGGTAAGAGATCAATAACAAACTCAACTTCTCTATCAGGTGGCATCCCTGGTAACTCCTCTGGAAAGACATCCGGAAAATCTCTAACCACCCGGATGTTGTCACCAACAAACTCCTCCGGCATAAAGAACATTGCACGCATGGATGAGGAGGTTACTGCAATGTTAACTTGAAACCTTTCTCCTTTAGTAGTAGTGAGTTCTACGGTTCCTCTACCACATGCTATAACGGCCTTTGCCTTTCTTAGCCATGACATTCCAAGGATCAGATCTATACTGCTTGACTCTAATATTATAGCAGTAGCTCCAAAATCTCTACCCATAATGGTTAATGTCAATCTACGTGTCATTTGATTCGCCTCAACAGGCCCTTTAGGTGTAATTACTATCAGGGGTTTTCTCATATTTAGCAGTGGTATTTCATTTGTGTTGGCATATCTAGCAGACATGAATGAATGTGTAGCACCAGAATCAAATAATATTGTTGCAGGGATTGCATTAACATAAAACATACCAATCACGAGGTCACCACCATCAGGAGTATCATCAACGCTGACTTGATTCACCCTGGCTATAGAATATCCCTTGCCAGGGGTCTGTTGCTTGTTCTGGGCTGGAGTAGTAGCAATCCTCTGTGGGCAGACGTTTGCATAATGACCAATCTTCCCACACTTGAAACACTGAGTGCCCGGACTCTGTCCTGCAAACTTCGTCGGGGTGCCAGTGGGTGTAGCCTGTCGAGGAGGTGGAGTCCTCAGTGGTGATTGCTGAACTGGGCGTGGTCCTCCGGGTCGAGTCGGTGTACCCTGTGGTGAACTGTAGCGAGGACGAACACTGCTGCTACCCTGTCCTTGTGAGATAGCCTTTCTCTTCAAATCACCCAGTTGAACACGCTTGTGTTCAATAGCAAGAGCCTTATCCAATAGCCTCTGAAATGATGGAAAAGTGTGTGCCACTAGAGCATACTGCAATGGTCCATTAAGTCCTTCAATAAAATGCTCCTGCTTCCTTTCATCCTCAGCAACTTCCTCTGGAGCATACCTTGACAACTGAATGAATTTATCCCTGTACTCGCTGACAGACATATTGCCTTGCTTCAATGACAGAAACTCCTTCTTCTTGATCTTGATCATACCAGCTGGAATATGGTAGTTCCTGAATTGTGTACTGAACTCTGCCCAAGTAATAGTATCCGCAGCGTCATGGGCAGCAGTATAAGAATCCCACCAGTCAGCAGCAGGACCAATCAGACGTCCAGAAGCATATAACACCTTCTCCCGGTCAGTGCATTGGGCAATATTCAGCATCTTCTCAATTGACTTCAACCAATCATCCGCGTCCAGTGGATCAGGTGAGCTAGCGAATGTAGGTGGCTTATGACTCATAAACTCCCGGTGCTTATCACGAGGTGGAACTGGTGGTGGTGGTGGAGGCAATGGCACTTGTTGCTGTTGTTGCTGCTGTTGAAGTTGTTGTTGCAGCTGCTGCTGTTGCGCCCTCCTTTCTTGACGTATCTCATCTCTCTCCTGGCGCAACTCCTGGCGTATGTCTTCTCTTTCTTGACGCATCTCCTGGCGTTCTTGCTGCATCTGGGCACGCATATCAGCCATAGTATCTGCCATTTGCTGCATCATTGCCATCTGAGCAGCAACCAGTGGGTCAACTCCGCCTGGTGGAGGATTGGGAGGATTCATCCCAGCAGGTTGTGGCTGAGGTTGTCTTCGAGTGTGTTGGTTAGGAGGCAAGTCAATTCCACCACCCCTCCTGGTATTGACCATCTGAGTTAGATACATATGGTAAGAAAGAGCAGTAGTCAAGGCAGTAATTACCATCATGTTACTTTGGGGAATTTATTAGCTAAGTAGATTAGTGTGTCACCTACTAAAGCTAATACAATACCTTATAGTGGTACATGCTAAGATGTCCGTCTATACTATTTCAATCAATCAAAGAAGCAAATCAGACATTGATCACCAGCACAATCAACCAATATTTTTAATAGAGAAAATAGTTTTAACTTTTGTTTCGGGTTCCCTAACTCTTAAGAATGTCATAGGGGTAGGGATTCCAAGGTTTGAAATCCATCTTGTCTCAGAGTAGAAAAGGTAAGAATGATCAGAGTAGAATAGTAGAAGGTGAGACAGGATCAAGATAAGTATAGAAAGATTCAGAGTAAGGTGAGTGTAGAATGAATCAGAATGAGATAAGTAGGTAAGGGTTTGTCCAGTTCTATCTAGGTTTCGTCCTACAGTCAACATTTCCTCTGATACCACTTCTGTAACACCCGGTTTTAAAGAACAAAGCCGGGTGCATCTCATACATGCGCCAAGAAGACAACACATATAATAACAGAGTGTATAGAGATAAATGTCATAATCATCAGAGTATTTATTACATAGCGGAAGTCTTATTACAAAATAAAATAATAAAGATAAAACGAACTAAGGATCGATGGCGCCAATGTCGACTGAGAAACGCCACCTAGATCAGATCGAACTCCTCAGTGTTAGGCGGCTCCTCCTGAACCACCTGCTCTTCTCCTGTGGGGGGGGGGGTGTGAGACAGCAAGAGTGAGCTCACATACGATCATAGCTCAACAAGTCGTGGGGAATAATGTGACATGAACTCACCAAAGGTGGGAGTTCATGAAGTGTAAGGCTGATCAATGAAATAAAGGCTGAAGCTGAGCATTGCTTTTATAAGTTGGTCAAAATTTTATTAGCAGTTACTAAGTGTAAGTAAATACCAAACCATAGTAATAATAAGTAGAAGTAATAGTAAAATAATCCCAAATGCAATGAAATGACAAATTAAGTTTAAGTTCCATAATTTAATCATGTGAGTGTCCGAGCCGCTCATGACCGTGAGCACGGCTAGTATACCAGTTTTACACTCTGCAGAGGTTGCGCATCTTTACCCACAAGTCGTGTTACCCATCTGCCACAGAGTTGATCAGACTCCATACACCTCTACCTAGGAAGCGAGGCAGGGTACCACTACGAGGCCTTTACAAAGTTCCACTAGCTTCAGACTACCCGCTACAGTTTATGGGAAGATCCAGTAAAGGGTTCCTGGCTGATAGCCATCGCAGCAAAATCAACCAGGGACCTCCCCGCACTGACCTCTCCCCTACTGCCCTTGCCCCTTTCGGGTAAGGTAGCCCTCCCCTAGCTTTCCTAGTTAATCAGCCAAGGGCGTCCCATTCCACCCTTGTGGTAGCACTGTTTTCCCGGGTGGTTCTCCATGTTCCCATTAACATAATGATCTTAACATGAACAATAAAGAATAACACAGATAATAAAAGTATAACAATAAGTGATGAATATCTCTATACCCAAATCCACATAAAGCAATAGCATGTACTACCCAAAACTTTAGTAGTAAAACCAGTGGTGAAGCAAGGTATAAAGATAATCAAATCTAGGGTATCCTATTGGGTCCCAGCAAAATTATCCTATGCAGATCATTATGAATAATAAGAACATGAATGGGTAAAAGAAGTGATCAAGGGCACAACTTGCCTTCAATGAGCTCCTGCTCAGCTACTTCAACTTGTTGAAGCTCAGGTTCCACAGTGGGTTGCTCGTCTACTCGCATCAATACAATACATACATGGCATAGCATAAATTAACATCACATCAAACATGCAAATAAAATATACAGTAATAAACTAGACATTAAAATATGATTACAGGAACTGGAATTATCAAAATTGGAGTTATATATTTTAAGTTATGGATTTTCTAAGGTTTTATGCGCTTAATACAAGATTAAGTGAAGGAATAATTTTAATGTGTTTGTCATGTCAGAACAGAGGCACTAATAGATAGACAATAATTTTATGAAAATTTAGGAACTGGAATGGTCTAATTTGGAGTTCATATGCATTTATTATGAATTAAACAAGTTTTAACATTTATTTATGCACCAAAAATTAATTTCTGAATTTAATTTCTGATTTCTAACACTCTCTGGATCGGGCCTCAATTACAGGAAACTGCAGGGGCCCTCGGGTAAGATTTCTGCAGACTCAGTAAATTCTGGCGTGGACGGCGGGTTGGTTTTCTAGAAACATAAGGGGCAATCTGCAAAGTGCGCAACCCGAAGGGGTATCGACCAATACGGGCCACCCGATCGAGTCTGGACGGACGAGATTAGATCCCCATCGAATCAAACGGGTACGCAACGCTGATCCTTGGATCTAGATCTAACGGCCGCGATTTAATGAAACGCGAACCGCCCGACTACCACACGATCAGGCATCAACGGCGCAGAAGCAATCACGCGAAGGGTTACGCGTCGATCTAATCCTGACCGCTGGCTAGGAGATCTACGGTGCACAGCCCTTCGCCCCAATCGCGCTCCCACGCGGCGGCGCCGCCCACGGCAGGCGGCGGAGACACGCCGGCGCGCACGCGATTCGATGCTCCAGTGCCCCAAGCCCAAAATTGACGGGTTCTATGCGTAAAGGAGGTCAAGGCGAACAGGATGGCGTGCTTCTTACCGTGGATTGGTGTCCGGTTGATGCTGACCACGGCGAATGGCGGCACTGCGGCGGTGCAGAAAGGACGGCGAGAAATTCGCCGATGCCAGGTGATCGATTCCACCCCCAGATGCCACGGACGACCAATACGGGTGTAGGCGCTCCTTCACAACCCAACCCCGAGGGCTGAAAACCAATGGTGCTAGGATTCACCGGCGGCGGCGCGGACGGGTCTCACTGCTATGGCGATGGCGCGCGGCCGCGGCTTTGGTTGGGTGCGAGTCGGGCTGAGGAGGGTTGGCAACAAACTCGACAGCTGGGTCCGCCCTTATAGCCACGGCGGGGTGAGCGGTTACGTGGGCCGAAGCTAGCGGGTGGCGCGCGGCGAGCTCGCCGCGGATCTCGCGTCGCTGGTTGACGGTCAGAGCGAAGGGATGACAGGTGGGCCCCGATTGACAGCGGTGAGTGAGTGGATGGCGCAAGCTGGCCCACTTGTCGGTGTCCGCGGCCGAGACGAGCGCGCGAGGAGATCGGATCACTGCCGGAGGGGCCCGCATGCCAGCAAAAGGATGAGAGATCACAGCCGAGCACGTTAGACTGCCCGGTGGGCCCAGCGTGTCGGCGCATGGTAACAGGAGGGCTGTTGGGCCGCGCGGAGGCGAATGGAAGAGTGGGCCGAAATGCACGTAGTTGGCCCATGAATCCCTTTTATCCTTTTCTTTTTCTTTTATATTTTCTGTTTTCTTTTCTTTTTCTCCATTTTCTAATCCCATTTGGATTCAAGTTTTAAATTCAAACTTTGTGGCCACATTTACACTATGTTTGTACAGTAAAAAGTAGTAAGCCCAAAAATATTTAAATTTTTGTATTTCTATGTTATTCCTATTCTTCTTATTTTCAAACCCCTAAATTTTAATTTAGGGCTCAATTCAATCTTTAGAATCATTGTTTTGCTATTATTATTAACATTATTATTTTATTGAATGCACAAACAATAAAACTCCAACATGATGCAAATTTTTCTACCATTTGTTGGAATTAAGCTCTTAAATTTTGTGTAGGCTCTTTTCATGATGCAAATGAGACATACAAGATTGAGAATAACTCTCTATTATTCCTGGTATACAATTTGGAGTATTACACACCTCCTCCTTGATCGGCCCGTTGAGGAAAGCGCTCTTCACATCCATTTGGAACAACCTGAAAGAATGGTGAGCGGCATATGCTAGCAAAATACGAATTGATTCTAGCCTAGCCACAGGAGCAAAAGTCTCCTCAAAGTCCAAACCTGTGACTTGGGCATAACCTTTTGCCACAAGTCGAGCCTTGTTCCTCGTCACCACCCCGTGCTCGTCCTGTTTGTTGCGGAACACCCACTTGGTTCCCACAACGTTTTGCTTGGGATGAGGCACCAGTGTCCAAACTTCATTACGCTTGAAGTTGTTGAGCTCTTCCTGCATGGCCAACACCCAGTCCGGATCTAGCAAGGCCTCTTCTACCCTGAAAGGCTCAATAGAAGAGACAAAGGAGTAATGCTCACAAAAATTAACTAATCTAGAACGAGTAGTTACTCCCTTGCTAATGTCACCCAAAATTTGGTCGACGGGATGATTCCTTTGAATCGTCGCTCGAACTTGGGTTGGAGGTGCCGGTTGTGCTTCTTCCTCCATCACATGATCATCGTGTGCTTCCCCTTGAACACACGCCTCCTTTTGATGAACCTGTTCATCATATTGAGTTGGGGGATTCACCATCGTTGAGGAAGAAGGTTGATCTTTCTCCTTTTGTTCCTGTGGCCGCACATCTCCAATCGCCATGGTGCGTATCGCGGCCGTTGGAACGTCTTCTTCATCTACATCATCAAGATCAACAACTTGCTCTCTTGGAGAGCCATTAGTCTCATCAAATACAACGTCGCTAGAGACTTCAACCAAACCCGATGATTTGTTGAAGACTCTATACGCCTTTGTATTTGAGTCATAACCTAACAAAAACCCTTCTACAGCTTTGGGAGCAAATTTGGAATTCCTACCCTTCTTCACTAGAATGTAGCATTTACTCCCAAAAACACGAAAGTAAGACACATTGGGTTTGTTACCGGTTAGCAGCTCATACGAAGTCTTCTTGAGGAGGCGGTGAAGGTAGACCCGGTTGATGGCGTGGCAAGTCGTGTTCACGGCTTCCGACCAAAAGCGCTCGAGGGTTTTGAACTCTCCAAGCATCGTCCTCGCCATGTCTATGAGCGTCCTGTTCTTCCTCTCTACCACACCATTTTGCTGTGGTGTGTAGGGAGCGGAGAACTCGTGCTTGATCCCCTCCTCCTCAAGGAACTCCTCCACTTGAAGGTTCTTGAACTCGGACCCATTGTCGCTCCTTATCTTCTTCATCTTGAGCTCAAACTCATTTTGAGCTCTCCTGAGGAAGCGCTTGAGGGTCCCTTGGGTTTCAGATTTATCCTGCAAAAAGAATACCCAAGTGAAGCGGGAAAAATCATCAACTATAACAAGACCATACTTACTTCCTCCTATGCTTAGATAGGCGACGGGTCCAAAGAGGTCCATATGCAGCAGTTCCAGGGGTCTTGACGTAGTCATCACGTTCTTGATGTGATGAGCACTTCCCACTTGTTTACCTGCTTGACAAGCTGCACAAGGTCTATCTTTTTCGAAATGCAGATTAGTTAGACCTATCACGTGTTCTCCCTTTAGAAGCTTGTGAAGGTTCTTCATCCCCACATGTGCTAAACGGCGATGCCACAGCCAGCCCATGCAAGTCTTAGCAATTAAGCATGCATCTAGACCGGCCTCCTCTTTTGCAAAATCAACTAAATAAAGTTTGTCGTCTAGTACACCCTTAAAAGCTAATGAACCATCACTTCTTCTAAAGACAGACACATCTACATTTGTGAATAAACAATTATATCCCATATTACAAAGTTGACTAACGGATAACAGATTATATCCAAGCGACTCAACTAAAAACACATTAGAAATAGAGTGCTCAGATGAAATAGCAATCTTCCCTAACCCTTTTACCTTGCCTTGGTTCCCATCACCGAATATGATTGAATCTTGGGAATCCTTGTTCTTGACGTAGGAGGTGAACATCTTCTTCTCCCCCGTCATGTGGTTTGTGCATCCGCTGTCGATAATCCAGCTTGAACCCCTGGATGCATAAACCTGCAAGGCAAATTTAGGCTTGGGTCTTAGGTACCCAACTCTTGTTAGGTCCTACAAGGTTAGTCACAATGGTCTTAGGGACCCAAATGCAAGTTTTATCTCCCTTGCATCTTGCCCCTAATTTCCTAGCAATTACCTTCTTATCCTTTCTACAAATGGCAAATGAAGCATTGCAAGCATGATATATTGTCGAAGGTTCATTAATTTTCCTAGGAACATTAACAACATTTCTCCTAGGCATATGATGAACAACATTTCTCCTAGACATATCTCTACCATGCATATAGGAAGAACTAGAAGCAAACATGGCATGAGAATCAAAAGCATCATAACTTCTATAGGCATTCCTAGAATGTCTCCTATCATGATACATGAAAGCATGGTTCTTTTTAGCACTACTAGCCATAGGGGCCTTCCCTTTCTCCTTGGCGGAGATGGGAGCCTTATGGCTTGTTAAGTTCTTGGCTTCCCTCTTGAAGCCAAGTCCATCCTAAATTGAGGGGTGTCTACCAATCGTGTAGGCATCCCTTGCAAATTTTAACTTATCAAATTCACTCTTGCTAGTCTTAAGTTGGGCATTAAGACTAGCTAGTTCATCATTTAACTTTGCAATAGACACTAGGTGTTCACTACAAGCATCAACATTAAAATCTTTACACCTAGTGCAAATCACAACATGTTCTACACAAGAGTTAGATCTATTTGCTACTCCTAGTTTAGCATTTAAATCATTGTTAACATCTTTTAAACTAGAAATTGTATCATGGCAAGTAGATAGTTCACAAGAAAGCATTTCATTCCTTTTTGATTTCTAAAGCAAGGGATTTTTGAGCCTCTACAAACTTATCATGTTCTTCATATAAAAGATCCTCTTGCTTCTCTAATAATCTATTCTTATCATTCAAGGCATCAATTAATTCGTTAATCTTATCAACCTTGGTTCTATCTAGACCCTTGAATAAACAAGAATAATCTATTTCATCATCATCACTAGACTCATCCTCACTTAAAGAAGCATAAGTAGTATTGTCTCGAGTACATACCTTCTTCTCCTTCGCCATGAGGCATGTGTGACGCTCGTTGGGGAAGAGGGATGACTTGTTGAAGGCGGTGGCGGCGAGCCCTTCATTGTCGGAGTCGGATGACGAACAATCCGAGTCCCACTCCTTGCCAAGGTGTGCCTCGCCCTTAGCCTTCTTGTATGCCTTCTTCTTCTCCCTCTTGTTCCCTTGTTCTTGATCACTATCATTATCAGGACAGTTAGCGATAAAATGACCAATCTTACCACATTTGAAGCATGAGCGCTTCCCCTTTGTCTTGGTCTTGCTTGGCTGCCCCTTGCGACCCTTTAGCGCCGTCTTGAAGCGCTTGATGATGAGGGCCATCTCTTCATCATTGAGCCCTGCCACCTCAACTTGCGCCACCTTGCTAGGTAGCCCCTCCTTGCTCCTCGTTGCCTTGAGAGCAATAGTTTGAGGCTCTTGGATTGGTCCATTTAGTGCATCGTCGACGTATCTTGCTTCCTTGATCATCATCCGCCCACTTACAAATTTCCCAAGAATTTCTTCGGGCGACATCTTGGTGTACCTAGGATTCTCACGAATATTGTTCACAAGATGTGGATCAAGGACAGTAAAGGACCTTAGCATTAGGCGGACAACGTCGTGGTCTGTCCATCGCGTGCTTCCGTAGCTCCTTATTTTGTTGACAAGGGTCTTGAGCCGGTTGTACGTTTGGGTTGGCTCCTCACCCCTTATCATCGCGAATCTCCCAAGTTCGCCTTCCACCAACTCCATTTTGGTGAGCATGGTGACGTCGTTTCCCTCATGAGAGATCTTGAGGGTGTCCCAGATCTGCTTGGCATTGTCCAAGCCGCTCACCTTATGGTATTCGTCCCTGCAAAATGAAGCTAGAAGAACAGTAGTCGCTTGTGCATTTTTGTGGATTTGCTCGTTAATGAACATGGGACTATCAGTACTATCAAATTTCATTCCACTCTCTACTATCTCCCATATGCTCGGATGGAGAGAGAACAAGTGACTACGCATTTTGTGACTCCAAAATCCATAGTCCTCTCCATCAAAGTGAGGAGGTTTGCCAAGTGGAATGGAGAGCAAATGAGCATTTGTACTTTGCGGAATACGAGAGTAATCGAAAGAAAAGTTCGAATTGACCATTTTTCGTTTCTCGTAGTCGTAGTCATTGTCGTCGTTGTCCTTTTGGGAAGAAGTGAACTCGTCGCTGTCGTCGTAGTAGATGATCTCCTTGATGCGCCTTGTCTTCTTCTTCTTCCCATCTTTTCGTTTATGGCCCGAGCCCGAGTCGGTAGGCTTGTCATCTTTCGGCTCGTTGACGAAGGACTCCTTCTCTTTATCATTGATCACAATTCCCTTCCCCTTAGGATCCATCTCTTCGGGCGATTAGTCCCTTTCTTGAAGAGAACGGCTCCGATACCAATTGAGAGCACCTAGAGGGGGGGTGAATAGGTGATCCTGTAAAACTTGAGACTTAATGCCACAAAACTTGATTAGGCGTTAGCACAATAATGCCAAGTGGCTTAGAGAAGAGTCTAAGCAAGACACGATAACCACAAGAAGATCAACACAGATAGACACAGTGGTTTATCCTGTGGTTCGGCCAAGTACAAAACTTGCCTACTCCATGTTGTGGCGTCCCAACGGACGAGGGTTGCAATCAACCCCTCTCAAGCGGTCCAAAGACCCACTTGAATACCACGGTGTTTTGCTTTGCTTTACTATATCCCGATCGTGAGGAATCTCCACAACTTCGAGTCTCTCGCCCTTACAAAGATGTTCACAAAGAAGCACGGAGTAAGGGAGGGATGAGCAACTCACACAAGACACAAAGATCACAGCAAATACGCACACACAAGACCTAGACTTGAGCTCAAAAGAGTATCACGAGTTTCTCACTAGAACGGAGCTCAAATCACTAAGAATGTCGAACAAGTGCGCAAGAATGAAGTGTGGGTGATCAACAATGCTCAAAGAATGCTTGAATGTGTTCTCCATGCGCCAAGGGGTCCCTTTTATAGCCCCAAGGCAGCTAGGAGCCGTTGAGAGCATTGTAGGAAGGCAATTCTTGCCTTCTGTCGACTGGCGCACCGGACAGTCCGGTGCACCACCGGACACTGTCCGGTGCGGATTTGTTTCCTTATTTGGCGAAGCCGACCGTTGCAGATTCAGAGCCGTTGGCGCACCGGACACTGTCCGGTGCACACCGGACAGTCTGGTGCCCCCTTGTGACTGTTGGCTCGGCCACGCGTCACGCGCGGAATCCTCGGTCGACCGTTGCCCCGGCTGACCGTTGGCTTACCGGACAGTCCGGTGACTCACCGGACAGTCCGGTGAATTATAGTCGTAAGTCGTCGATGGCTTCCCGAGACCGACGACTTCGCCTGTGAACGGCTCACCGGACAGTCCGGTGCACCACCGGACTGTCCGGTGATTTATACCGTACACCACCGTCGAAGTCCTAAGAGCAGCAAGTTCACCAGAGCCAGCCTGGCGCACCGGACATTGTCCGGTGCACCACTGGACACTATCCAGTGCACCATCGGACAGACTGGTGCACCCAGACTGCACAGACTTTGGCTGAACAAAGCCATCTCTTTTCCAATTCGATTTCTCCTGTTTCCAGCACTTAGACACAATACATTAGTCCATAAAACAATGTACTAAGTCTAGAAACATACCTTTTGACTTGATTTGCACTTTGTCCACCACTTTGCATAGATTAACACAAAAGCACTTGTGTTGGCACTCAATCACCAAAATACTTAGAAATGGCCCAAGGGCACATTTCCCTTTCACAACCGGCCAATCATCAGATAACATGGGAAGAATTTAAGTTGGCCTTCCGCGAACATTACATACCAGAAGGTGTACTTCACATGAAACAAGAAGAATTTATGAAGCTAAAGCAAGGAGGGGATACTGTTAATCAGTATCTCAATAAATTCAATCATTTGTCACAGTATGCAATCGATCAAGTTAACACTGATCTGAAGAAGAAGAAGAATTGTTTCATGCGAGGACTGAACGATAGGATGCAAAGAAAAATGGCTACTTGCATTGACCTTACCTACGGAAGGGCTGTCAGCACAGCGTTGGCAGTCGAATCTAAATATGCAAGTTCTGGAAAGATCAAGGGGAGTGGCGGAAACAGGCCTACTCAGGGCCCTAAAAAAAGGCAACGGTTTGTTATCCGGCCTGTTAATCAGGGTCGTTCTTCAGCACGTCTACCCTCCTTCCCATTCAAACAGCCAGTATTCATCCGTCCCAACACAGCCCCTACAACAACAAGTCAGCCGGGTGCCCCTGGCACTCGATTCCCTGCTCTTCCCAGTTCATCGACAGGATGTTTTAATTGTGGAAAATCTGGGCATTTTATCAAGGATTGCCCTTATCCGAAGCAAAACAAGTCAAACAATCCACAAGGATCTGGGAATTCATCTCAAGCCAAGGGAAATACTATGGGCAAAAATACAAAGAAGACAGGACACATATATTATACGCAAGTGGCCACTACACCGAATGGTGAACCGGTCATGATGGGTACGTTCCTTGTGGCCAATCATCCCGCAATTATTCTCTTTGATTCTGGTGCTTCCCATACATTCATCAGCAAGAGATTTGTGGAGCAACATTGCATTTCTTACCATGAATCAAAAGAGGGGTTTAAAATTCAGTCACCTGGGGGACACATTTTTACTAGAGAAGTGGCCTATCAAGTGCCCGTAACATTGGCCGGACGGGACTTTCCTACTAATATGATAGTTCTGAAAGGCCAAGACATAGATGTGATTTTGGGCATGAATTGGCTGGCCCGACATAAAGCAACCCTCAACACTGATCAGAGAACCATCAGGTTGAGTCATAATCAAGAAGAAATTCTCTTGTCTATCCCCATTCCAACCAAAATTACTGGTAGAGTTTATGAAGCCATTATACCAGAAGTCAAGGATATTCCAGTAGTATGCGAGTTCCCAGATGTCTTTCCAGAGGATTTGCCTGGATTGCCACCCGAGAGGGATGTAGAGTTTGTAATTGAATTGAAGCCCGGTACGACTCCCATTTCTAGAAGATCGTACCGCATGCCTCTAAATGAGTTGGCAGAACTGAAGATTCAGTTACAAGATCTACTATCGAAAGGATTCATCCGGCCAAGCTCGTCACCATGGGGTTGTCCAGCCATATTCGTCAAGAAGAAGGATTAAACTTTACGGATGTGTGTGGATTATCGACCCCTGAATGAGGTCACTATCAAGAATAAGTACCCTCTTCCACGAATTGACATTTTATTTGATCAACTGACCAGGGCGAGGGTATTCTCCAAGATTGATCTCAGATCGGGCTATCATCAGATCCGTATTCGGCCCGAGGATATACCAAAAACCGCATTCACTACGCGGTACAGATTATTTGAATACCTGGTAATGTCTTTCGGACTGACGAATGCTCCTGCCCACTTCACTTATCTGATGAACTCGGTATTCATGCCCGAGTTGGACAAATTTGTGGTGGTCTTCATAGATGATATTTTGATATATTCAAAAAATGAAGAGGAGCATGCTCAACATTTACGGGTCGTATTAACGCGCATGAGAGAACATCAATTATATGCCAAGTTCAGTAAGTGCGCATTTTGGCTGGAAGAAATTCAATTTCTGGGACATGTTCTATCTGCCAGGGGGATTGCGGTAGATCCCAGCAAAGTCAAGGACATTTTGGAGTGGAAACCCCCAACCACTGTTCACCAAGTCCGAAGTTTCCTTGGACTAGCTGGTTATTACCGCCGATTTATACCAGATTTTTCTAAACTTGTGAAGCCAATCACAAGTCTATTGAAGAATGAGACTAAATTCAATTCGTCTTTAAAGTGTAATGAAGATTTTGAGAAATTGAAGACATTATTAACCACTGCTCCGGTATTGGCTCAACCGGATATTAACAAGCCATTTGATGTGTATTGTGACGCATCTGGCAGTGGTCTCGGCTGTGTATTAATGCAAGAAGGCCGAGTAATTGCGTATGCTTCAAGGCAGTTACACCGACATGAGGAGCATTATCCTACTCATGATCTAGAGCTAGCTGCAGTAGTTCATGCTCTGAAGATATGGCGTCATTATCTACTAGGAAATGTCTGTCATATTTATACAGACCACAAAAGTTTGAAATATATCTTTACCCAGTCTGAACTCAACATGAGACAAAGGAGATGGCTTGAGCTTATTAAAGATTATGAACTGGAGATCCATTATCACCCAGGCAAGGCTAATGTAGTGGCAGATGCACTCAGTCGCAAGGCCTCCTGCCATTGCCTAACTATGGGGACTTCTGACATTACGTTGTGCCAGGAGATGGAGAATCTAAACCTGGGTATGATTCAACATGGGACTTCAAATCACTTGAAGCTTGAGTCAGTCATCCTGCAAAGGATAATCGACGCACAAAAGAATGATGAAGGCATGAAACATATTCGGAAAAATATTGAAGCTGGCAAAGCCAATTGCTTCCAAAAGGATGATCAAGGTGTTGTATGGTTGAATAACCACATAGTTGTGCCAAAGAATGAAGAAGTCCGCCAGCAAATTCTAGATGAAGCACATCTTAGTCGCTATTCTATTCATCCCGGAAGCACTAAGATGTATCAAGATCTGAAACAACATTATTGGTGGACGAAGATGAAAATTGAAATTGCACGCTATGTGGCTAGATGTGACACTTGTAAACGTGTCAAGGCCATACACCTAAAAGTTGCCGATCCATTACAGTCGTTACCGATACCCACATGGAAATGGGAAGACATAAGTATGGACTTTATTGTGGGATTGCCCAGGACTGCCAAAGGGTATGATTCTATCTGGGTTATCATCGATCGACTCACAAAGATCGCCCACTTCCTACCTGAAAGGGAATTAGGCTTACACCTAGTCCCTAAATAATTTTGGTGGTTGAATTGCCCAACACAAATATTGGACTTACTAGTTTGCTCTAGTGTATAAGTTATACAGGTGCAAAAGGTTTACACTCAGCCAATAAAAAGATCAAGTTTTGGATTCAACAAAGGAGCAAAGGGGCAACCGAAGGCACCTCTGGTCAGGAGGCACCGGACTGTCCGGTGTACACCGGACAGTGTCCGGTGCGCCCGGAGGACACCAACTTGAACTCGCCACCTTCGGGAATTTCTCAGGCCGCTTCGCTATAATTCACCGGACTGTCCGGTGTACACCGGACAGTGTCCGGTGCTCCAAGGAAGCGCGGCCTCCTCAACTCGCCAGCCTCGGGTTCGCGCGGCCGCCGCTCCGCTATAATTCACCGGACATGTCCGGTGTGCACCGGACTGTCCGGTGTACCAGCGGGGCAACGGCTATTTCGGCGCCAACGGCTACCTGCGCTGCATTTAATGCGCGCTCTGCGCGCGCAGTCGTCAGGCACGCCCATACCGGCGCACCGGACAATGAACAGTGGTTGTCCGGTGTGCACCGGACACCCAGGCGGGCCCAGAAGTCAGAAGCTCCAACGGTCAGAATCCAACGGCATTGATGACGTGGCGGGGGCACCGAACATGTCCGGTGTGCACCGGACTGTCCGGTGTGCCATCGACAGACAGCCTCCACCAACGGTCAAGTTTGGTGGTTGGGGCTATAAATACCCAACCACCCCACCATTCATTGCATCCAAGTTTTCCAACTTCCAACCACTTACAAGAGCTAGGCGTTCAATTCTAGACACACCAAAGAGATCAAATCCTCTCCAATTCCACTCAAGCCTTTAGTGACTAGCGAGAGAGATTTGCCGTGTTCTTTTGAGCTCTTGCGCTTGGATCACTTTCTTTCTTTCTCATTTGTTCTTGTGATCAAAACTCAATTGTAACCAAGGCAAGAGGCACCAATTGTGTGGTGGCCCTTGCGGGGAAGTTTTGTTCCCGTTTGATTGAGAAGAAGAAAAGCTCACTCGGTCCGAGGGACCGTTTGAGAGAGGGAAGGGTTGAAAGAGACCCGGCCTTTGTGGCCTCCTCAACGGGGAGTAGGTTTGAGAGAACCGAACCTCGGTAAAACAAATCCGCGTGTCTCACTTCATTATTTACTTGCGATTTGTTTTGCGCCCTCTCTCGCGGACTCTATTTTATTTCTAACGCTAACCCGGCTTGTAGTTGTGATTATTTTTGAGATTTTCAGTTTCGCCCTATTCACCCCCCCCCCCTCTAGGCGACTTTCAATTGGTATCAGAGCCCGGTGCTTCATTAGAGCCTAACCGCTCGAAGTGATGTCGGGAGATCACACCAAGAGGGAGATGGAGACCGGCGACAAGCCCACTACAAGCCATGGGAGCACTTCATCGGAAGAATCCCGCACCAAGAGGAGGGAGAAGAAGAAGAACTCCTCCAAACGGAAGGAGAAAAGATCTTCCTCTTCTCACCACAAAGAGAAGGAGGAAAAATCTTCTTCTCACAAGTCACATCGGAAAGGCGACAAGCACAAGAGGATGAGGAAGGTGGTCTACTACGAGACCGACACTTCATCAACATCCACCTCCGACTCCGATGCGCCCTCCGTAACTTCTAAACGCCAAGAGCGTAAGAAGTTTAGTAAGATCCCCCTACGCTACCCTCGCATTTCTAAACATGTACCTTTACTTTCCGTCCCATTAGGCAAACCACCGACTTTTGATGGTGAAGATTACGCTAGGTGGAGTGATTTAATGCGATTTCATCTAACCTCACTCCACAAAAGCATATGGGATGTTGTTGAGTTTGGTGCACAGGTACCATCCGTAGGGGATGAAGACTATGATAAGGATGAGGTGGCCCAAATCGAGCACTTCAACTCTCAAGCAACAACAATTCTCCTCGCCTCCCTAAGCAAGGAGGAATACAACAAAGTGCAAGGGTTGAAGAATGCAAAGGAGATTTGGGACCTACTCAAGACGGCGCACGAGGGTGATGAACTCACCAAGATCACCAAGCGGGAAACGATCGAGGGGGAGCTCGGTCGATTCCGTCTTCGCCAAGGAGAGGAGCCACAAGATATGTACAACCGGCTCAAAACCTTGGTGAACCAAGTGCGCAACCTCGGGAGCAAAAAGTGGGATGACCACGAGGTGGTTAAGGTTATTTTAAGAGCTCTTATTTTCCTTAACCCCACTCAAGTTCAATTAATTCGTGGTAATCCTAGATATCCACTAATGACCCCCGAGGAAGTTATCGGGAATTTTGTGAGCTTTGAATGCATGATTAAAGGCTCAAAGAAGATCAACGAGCTTGACGAACCTTCCACATCCGAGGCGCAACCGGTGGCCTTCAAGGCAACGGAAGAGAAGAAGGAGGAGTCTACACCAAGTAGACAACCAATTGACGCCTCCAAGCTCGACAATGAGGAAATGGCCTTAATCATCAAAAGCTTTCGGCAAATCCTCAAGCAACGGAAGGGGAAGGATTATAAACCCCGTTCCAAGAAGGTTTGCTACAAGTGTGGTAAGCCCGGTCACTTTATTGCTAAATGTCCATTATCAAGTGACAGTGACAGGGATAACGACAAGAGGGGCAAGAGGAGAGAAAAGAAGAGGTACCACAAGAAGAAGGGCGGCGATGCCCACGTGTGCCGCGAGTGGGACTCCGACGAGAGCTCCACCGACTCATCCTCCGACGAGGACGCCGCCAACATCGCCGTCACCAAGGGCCTCCTCTTCCCCAACGTCGGCCACAAGTGTCTCATGGCCAAGGACGGCAAAAAGAAGGTAAAATCAAGGTCCTCCACTAAATATGAAACATCTAGTGATGAGGATGATGATAAAAATGAGGAGGATAACTTGCGCATTCTTTTTGCTAACCTCAACATGCAACAAAAAGAAAAATTGAATGAATTGATTAGTGCTATACATGAGAAGGATGATCTCTTGGATTCTCAAGAAGAATTCCTTATTAAAGAAAATAAGAAGCATGTTAAGGTTAAAAATGTTTATGCTCTAGAGGTAGAAAAATGTAACAAATTATCTAGTGAGCTAAGCACTTGCCATGACACTATTGCCAACCTTAGAAATGAAAATGCCAAATTAATTGCTAAGGTTGATTCTCATGTTTGTATTGATTCAACTTCCCATCCTAAAAATGATAATGTTGATTTGCTTACTAGGATTGATGAGTTGAATGTTTCTATTGCTAGCCTTAGAAATGAGAATGAGAAATTAATTGCTAAGGCTAAAGAATTAGATGTTTGCAATGTTACAATTTCCGACCTTAGAACTAAAAATGATTTGTTGCATGCTAAGGTTGTAGAATTAAAATCTTGCAAACCATCTACATCTACCGTTGAGCACACTTCTATTTGCACTAGATGTAGAGATATTAATGTTGATGCTATCCATGATCACCTAGCCTTAATTAAAAAACAAAATGATCACATAGCACAACTTAATGCTAAGATTAGTGAGCATGACTTAGAAAATGAAAATTTTAAATTTGCTAGAAGCATGCTCTATAATGGGAGACGCCCTGGCATCAAGGATGGCATTGGCTTCCAAAGGGGAGACAATGTCAAACTTAATGCTCCTCCAAAGAATTTATCCAACTTTGTTAAGGGCAAGGCTCCCATGCCTCAGGATAACGAGGGTTACATTTTGTACCCTTCCGGCTATCCTGAGAGCAAAATTAGGAGAACTCATTCTAGGAAGTCTCACTCTAGCCCTAATCATGCTTTTATGTATAAGGGTGAGACATCTAGGTCTAGACAACCAACCCGTGCCAAGTTGCCTAGAAAGAGAACTCCTAATGCATCAAATGATCATACCATTTCATTTAAAACTTTTGATGCATCATATGTTTTAACTAACAAATCCGGCAAGGTAGTTGCCAAGATTGTTGGGGGCAAACACAAGGGCTCCAAGAGTTGTGTTTGGGTACCCAAAGTTCTTGTTTCTAATGCCAAAGGACCCAAAACTGTTTGGGTACCTAAAATCAAGAACTAAAATTGTTTTGTAGGTTTATGCATCCGGGGGCTCAAGTTGGATACTCGACAGCGGGTGCACAAACCATATGACAGGGGAGAAAAAGATGTTCTCCTCATATGAGAAAAATCAAGATCCCCAACGAGCTATCACATTCGGGGATGGAAATCAAGGTTTGGTCAAAGGTTTGGGTAAAATTGCTATATCACCTGACCATACTATTTCCAATGTTTTTCTTGTAGATTCTTTAGATTACAATTTGCTTTCCGTATCCCAATTATGTCAAATGGGCTACAACTGTCTATTTACTGATATTGGTGTTACTGTCTTTAGAAGAAGTGATGATTCAATAGCATTTAAGGGAGTGTTGGAGGGTCAGCTATACTTGGTAGATTTTGATAGAGCTGAACTCGACACTTGCTTGGTTGCTAAGACTAACTTGGGTTGGCTCTGGCACCGCCGACTAGCCCATGTTGGAATGAAGAATCTTCATAAGCTTCTAAAGGGAGAACACATTTTAGGACTAACAAATGTTCATTTTGAGAAAGACAGGATTTGTAGCGCATGCCAAGCCAGGAAGCAAGTTGGCACTCATCATCCACACAAGAACATCATGACTAGTGACAGGCCACTGGAGCTCCTACACATGGACCTATTCGGCCCGATCGCTTACATAAGCATCGGCGGGAGTAAGTACTGTCTAGTTATTGTGGATGATTATTCTCGCTTCACTTGGGTGTTCTTTTTGCAGGAAAAATCTCATACCCAAGAGACCTTAAAGGGATTCTTGAGACGAGCTCAAAATGAGTTCGGCTTAAGGATCAAGAAAATTAGAAGCGACAATGGGACGGAGTTCAAGAACTCTCAAATTGAAGGCTTCCTTGAGGAGGAGGGCATCAAGCATGAGTTCTCTTCTCCCTACACTCCACAACAAAATGGTGTAGTGGAGAGGAAGAATCGAACTCTATTGGACATGGCAAGAACCATGCTTGATGAGTACAAGACACCGGATCGGTTTTGGGCCGAGGCGGTCAACACCGCCTGCTACGCCATCAACCGGTTATATCTTCACCGAATCCTCAAGAAGACATCTTATGAACTCCTAACCGGTAAAAAGCCCAATATTTCATATTTTAGAGTTTTTGGTAGCAAATGTTTTATACTTGTTAAAAGAGGTAGAAAATCTAAATTTGCTCCTAAAACTGTAGAAGGCTTTTTACTAGGATATGACTCAAACACAAGGGCATATAGAGTCTTTAACAAGTCCTCAGGACTTGTTGAAGTTTCTTGTGACGTTGTGTTTGATGAGACTAACGGCTCTCAAGTAGAGCAAGTTGATCTTGATGAGATAGGTGAAGAACAGGCTCCATGCATAGCGCTAAGGAACATGTCCATCGGGGATGTGTGTCCTAAGGAATCCGAAGAGCCTCCACATGCACAAGATCAACCATCCTCCTCCATGCAAGCATCTCCACCAACTCAAATTGAGGATGAGGCTCAAGATGTTGAACAAGAGGATCAAGACGATGAGCCACCTCAAAATGACGGCAATGATCAAGGGGGAGATGCAAATGATGAAGACAAGGAGGATGAACAACCAAGACCGCCACACCCAAGAGTCCACCAAGCAATACAACGAGATCACCCCGTCGACACCATCCTCGGCGACATTCATAAGGGGGTAACTACTCGATCTCATGTTGCACATTTTTGTGAACATTACTCTTTTGTTTCCTCTATTGAGCCACACAGGGTAGAGGAAGCACTTCAAGATTCGGATTGGGTGATGGCGATGCAAGAGGAGCTCAACAATTTCACAAGGAATGAGGTATGGCATTTAGTTCCACGTCCAAATCAAAATGTTGTAGGAACCAAGTGGGTCTTCCGCAACAAGCAAGATGAGCATGGTGTGGTGACTAGGAACAAAGCTCGACTCGTGGCCAAGGGGTATTCACAAGTCGAAGGTTTGGATTTTGGTGAAACCTATGCACCCGTAGCTAGGCTTGGGTCAATTCGCATATTATTAGCCTATGCTACTTACCATGGCTTCAAGCTTTATCAAATGGACGTGAAGAGTGCCTTCCTCAATGGACCAATCAAGGAGGAGGTCTATGTTGAGCAACCTCCCGGCTTTGAAGACAGTGAGTACCCTAACCATGTTTATAGGCTCTCTAAGGCGCTTTATGGGCTCAAGCAAGCCCCAAGAGCATGGTATGAATGCCTTAGAGATTTCCTTATTGCAAATGGCTTCAAAGTCGGCAAAGCCGATCCTACTTTATTCACTAAAACTCTTGACAATGATTTGTTCGTATGCCAAATTTACGTTGATGATATCATATTTGGGTCTACTAACGAATCCACTTGTGAAGAATTTAGTAGGATCATGACAAAGAAATTCGAGATGTCTATGATGGGGGAGTTGAAGTATTTTCTAGGATTTCAAGTCAAACAACTCCAAGAGGGCACCTTCATTAGCCAAACGAAATATACTCAAGATATTCTAAGCAAGTTTGGAATGAAGGATGCCAAGCCCATCAAGACACCCATGGGAACAAATGGGCATCTCGACCTCGACACGGGAGGTAAGTCCGTGGATCAAAAGGTATATCGGTCGATGATTGGTTCATTGCTTTATTTATGTGCATCTCGACCGGACATTATGCTTTCCGTATGCATGTGTGCAAGATTCCAAGCCGACCCTAAGGAATCACACCTTACGGCCGTAAAACGAATCTTGAGATATTTGGCTTATACTCCTAAGTTTGGGCTTTGGTACCCTCGGGGATCCACATTTGATTTGATTGGTTATTCGGATGCCGATTGGGCGGGGTGTAAGATTAATAGGAAGAGCACATCGGGGACTTGCCAGTTCTTGGGAAGATCCTTGGTGTCATGGGCTTCAAAGAAGCAAAATTCGGTCGCTCTTTCTACCGCCGAAGCCGAGTATATTGCCGCAGGCCATTGTTGCGCGCAATTGCTTTGGATGAGGCAAACCCTGCGGGACTACGGTTACAAATTAACCAAAGTTCCTCTTCTATGTGATAATGAGAGTGCAATCCGCATGGCGGATAATCCCGTTGAGCATAGCCGCACTAAACACATAGCCATTCGGTATCATTTTCTTCGGGATCACCAACAAAAGGGGGATATCAAGATTTCATACATTAACACTAAAGATCAATTAGCCGATATCTTTACCAAGCCACTTGATGAACAATCTTTTACCAGACTTAGGCATGAGCTTAATATTCTTGATTCTAGGAATTTCTTTTGCTAAACTTGCACACATAGCTCATAAGAATACCTTTGATCATGTCTCTTTTATATGCTATGACTAATGTGTTTTCAAGTGTATTCCAAACCAAGTCATAGGTATATTGAAAGGGAATTGGAGTCTTCGGCGAAGACAAAGGCTTCCACTCCGCTCTACTACTCATCCTTCGCCGTCACTTCGAGCATCTCTCCATCTTTGGTATAATCTTCACTCATTTATTTTATGACCAAAGGCGGAGAAAGTACTTCCATGGGCTCTAATATTTCCGTTTTTGGCGATTCATGCCAAAGGGGGAGAAAATATGAGCCCAAAGCAAAAGGACCGCACCACCACCCTAAATTTTAAAATTGATGATTTTTCAATTGGTAAATTTCAAAATTGGTATCTCTTTGTGTTCTAAAGGGGGAGTAAGTAGTATTTTCAAATTTGATGTCTTAAAACCCTCTTGAACACTAAGAGGAGACTTTATTTGAGGGGGAGTTTTGTTTAGTCAAAGGAAAAGCATTTGAAACAAGGGGAGAAAATTTCAAACTTGAAAATGCTTTGGAAAAATCTTATTCATTTACCTTTGACTATCTTGCAAAAGGACTTTGAAAAGAATTTACAAAAGAGTTTGCTAAAACAAAACTTTTGGTGCAAGTATGGTCCAATATGTCAAAAACAAAGAAAACAATCCATGCGCATCATGTAAGTATTTATATTAGCTCAATTCCAAGCAACCTTTGCACTTACATTATGCAAACTAGTTCAATTATGCACTTCAATATTTGCTTTGGTTTGTGTTGGCATCAATCACCAAAAAGGGGGAGATTGAAAGGGAATTAGGCTTACACCTAGTCCCTAAATAATTTTGGTGGTTGAATTGCCCAACACAAATATTGGACTTACTAGTTTGCTCTAGTGTATAAGTTATACAGGTGCAAAAGGTTTACACTCAGCCAATAAAAAGATCAAGTTTTGGATTCAACAAAGGAGCAAAGGGGCAACCGAAGGCACCTCTGGTCAGGAGGCACCGGACTGTCCGGTGTACACCGGACAGTGTCCGGTGCGCCCGGAGGACACCAACTTGAACTCGCCACCTTCGGGAATTTCTCAGGCCGCTTCGCTATAATTCACCGGACTGTCCGGTGTACACCGGACAGTGTCCGGTGCTCCAAGGAAGCGCGGCCTCCTCAACTCGCCAGCCTCGGGTTCGCGCGGCCGCCGCTCCGCTATAATTCACCGGACATGTCCGGTGTGCACCGGACTGTCCGGTGTACCAGCGGGGCAACGGCTATTTCGGCGCCAACGGCTACCTGCGCTGCATTTAATGCGCGCTCTGCGCGCGCAGTCGTCAGGCACGCCCATACCGGCGCACCGGACAATGAACAGTGGTTGTCCGGTGTGCACCGGACACCCAGGCGGGCCCAGAAGTCAGAAGCTCCAACGGTCAGAATCCAACGGCATTGATGACGTGGCGGGGGCACCGGACATGTCCGGTGTGCACCGGACTGTCCGGTGTGCCATCGACAGACAGCCTCCACCAACGGTCAAGTTTGGTGGTTGGGGCTATAAATACCCAACCACCCCACCATTCATTGCATCCAAGTTTTCCAACTTCCAACCACTTACAAGAGCTAGGCATTCAATTCTAGACACACCAAAGAGATCAAATCCTCTCCAATTCCACTCAAGCCTTTAGTGACTAGCGAGAGAGATTTGCCGTGTTCTTTTGAGCTCTTGCGCTTGGATCACTTTCTTTCTTTCTCATTTGTTCTTGTGATCAAAACTCAATTGTAACCAAGGCAAGAGGCACCAATTGTGTGGTGGCCCTTGCGGGGAAGTTTTGTTCCCGTTTGATTGAGAAGAAGAAAAGCTCACTCGGTCCGAGGGACCGTTTGAGAGAGGGAAGGGTTGAAAGAGACCCGGCCTTTGTGGCCTCCTCAACGGGGAGTAGGTTTGAGAGAACCGAACCTCGGTAAAACAAATCCGCGTGTCTCACTTCATTATTTACTTGCGATTTGTTTTGCGCCCTCTCTCGCGGACTCTATTTTATTTCTAACGCTAACCCGGCTTGTAGTTGTGATTATTTTTGAGATTTTCAGTTTCGCCCTATTCACCCCCCCCCCCCTCTAGGCGACTTTCACTACCCGCCAGGGCAAAATACACAGTGGCCACTTATGCAGCATTATACATTGCCCGTATTCTCAGTTTGCATGGTATTCCGAAGACGATAGTGTCTTATCGTGGATCGCAATTCGTGTCCAAGTTTTGGGAAGAACTTCATAAATCCCTGGGTACTAAATTGCTCCACAGTTCGGCCTATCATCCTCAAACAAGTGGGCAGACTGAGAGGGTTAATCAAATACTTGAAGATATTCTGCGGGCATGTGTGTTGGATTTCTCACAGAAATGGGATGAATGTTTGTCGTTAGCGGAATTCTCATATAATAATAGCTATCAAGAGAGCATCAAGATGGCACCCTTTGAAGCTTTATATGGATGACAATGTCGTACTCCGCTAAATTGGTCTGAACCTGGTGAAAGGTCCTTCTTCAGGCCTGATATGGTGAAAGAGACCGAAAAAAAAGTTCAGAGAATAATACATAATTTGAAGAAAGCTCAAACCCGTCAAAAGAGTTATGCAGACAAACGACGAATGCCCTTATATTTTCTTGAGGGAGACTATGTCTACCTAAAGGTTTCGCCAATGAAGGGCGTATCGTGTTTCGGGGTCAAAGGGAAACTTGCACCACGATATATTGGTCCTTTTCTCATTCTTGCAAGATATGGGCCAGTGGCGTATCGAATTCAACTACCCGAAACTTTGTCTGTTGTACATAATGTGTTCCACGTGTCCCAATTGAAGAAGTGTCTTCGGGTACCAGATCGAACCATCGACGTGACAGATGTTGTCCTTAAACCAGACTTAACATATTCAGAGCACCCTATTCGAGTCTTGGATCAAAAGGACAGGATTACCCGGAGAAAAACTCTCAAGTTTTACAAGATACAGTTGAACCAACATTCCAAAGATGAGGGTACATGGGAAACTCAAGACTTTTTAGATAAGAATTTCCCAGGCTTTTTGGCCTCTTGTAATTTGTAAAGTGTACAACATTGTTGTAATAAAGGAGTGAGTCCCAAACCCACCCCTGCCTTGTACCAAAAATAAGGAAATAAAAATGTGAAGCATTTCCTTTTCCATTACTTACCCTAGGACTTTTAATCTCGGGACGAGATTCTTTTATGGGGGGAAGGATGTAACACCCCTGGTGTTACTGTAACTAAAACTTGAGCATGACATCATAAACATTGGCATTGCATATGTTTGACACACCTAGAGTGCATTCACTAGGTAAAAATTTCAAACAAGTTGTATTGTTTTTGTGTTTTGCAAATAGAACCCTAGAATAGGATACTTAACCCTAAATAGGGATTAAGGGGGTCAAACATGACCTAAATTGAGAAAACCCAAAAGCTTTAGTGGAATAGTCATAAAATGTTCCTAAGAATGAAATTGAATCACATTTATACCCCTGAGATACCAAAAACTCTAATTGGAACCCTGGAAAACCCTAAATCAAAACTCTAGGGGCCTATGTGCAAAAACAGTGCATATTTGGACTAAAGTGTAAAAAACTACAACGTTAAAGCATATAAAGTTATTTGGTTCACAAATGTGTGGACTTGTAAGCCAAATCTTGGATTTTGGACTTAATTGCAAATGGACCTCATTTGAGTTCTATACTAAGTCAGAATTTCAGTGTTTCAGCTCAACTTTCACTACTACAAATCGTGTTATATGAGACGGTTAATTTTTAGTTATTAAGACGCTTATGATGTGTCCAAATTTGATGGAGTCGCAAAAGATGTTCCGTTTTTAAGATGGTTACAAACCGTCTTAAAAGATATTAAATAAGACAGTTTTTAATTTATAACCGTCTAAAAAAGGAATTTGTTACGTCATTTTGTCCAATAAACCGTCTTACATTAGGTTTTGTTTAAGACACTTCTTCGAAAGAACTGTCGAAAATATGAATATTATAAGTCACAAAGTATTTATCAAACTAACTAGAATAGCCTATAATAATAGACACTCGCAACAGGAAAACCATCTTATTTAGGAGACTGATATTGGACGTTTTAAAAACCGTCTTATTTAGGAGACTGATATTATACGTTTTGAGAAATGTCTTATTAAGATTTGAAACGACTTACTTGGCAGTATATTCTTCAATTATCACATTATAATAATTTAAAAGAGAAAAATACATACACATATATTTAATAACACTATAATTAATATAATATAGATAAATAACATTCAATATCTCATAAATAAGCATTATCAAATAACTCATACATAAGTGTACTCTAAATTTAAACTTGCTCATCAACTGTTTGTGCTAACATTGAGCCTAACTAAGTATATAAGTTGATGAAGTCCATGAAAGGGCAAATACAACTTGATGAAGTCCATGATCTTGTTGGTCTCCAAATCGATCTTGATAATGTCGTTGGCCTTGATGAGAGGGTCGGGGTAGCGGATGGTGCGGCCGTCGTAGGTGTTCAGGTAGGGGATGCCTTTCTGGCCAAACTGAACAGACCTCACCTTACAGAGCTTGAACTGCACACAAACCAATAGAAAAGCAGTGAGCATTTCACAGGCGTGCTATGAAAGGGCATGGGAATTTCCAGCGATGTAAATGGATAGATAGACAAAGCAACATCTATTAATAGTCCTAACGATTGTAGCACATGACCTTTAATAGAGATCTGTCCAAACAGATAAAAAGATAAACATAAATTCAAGTAAAATATAATATAACTATTTTCAAGGCCAAGTACAAGGCAATATAGGCCGTAAGTGTTATTTGTGGGGAAAAGAGAAAAAGGGAAATTAGTCAACTAGATCCTGTTTACAGTAAACCTATGAAATGTTGTGTACACACCCTGTTAATGGACTAAAGCAATCTAAATATTGCGGGGAAAAAGAGTTCATTACAAATATGCATATCTGATAACCTCTTGTAAGCTAAAAGAATTAACCTGAGATACCAAAGAATACGGTAGCTTAGTAAAGAGTGAGAAAACAAGAAAATTGTGATGCAAAGATGAATACATCAATCATAACAAGATAGTACCAAATCTGAAAGATGGAAAAAGAAGGCACTAAGTTAGTGATGCAATGGTAGTTAATCATTTCTAAGTTTAATGATCAAAATCATCAATATTTAGTCAAGACCTTAGAAGAATTTCCAAACAAACAGCAAAACCCCATCAGTGTTATGTTTGTAAGAATTCTAGATACAGTTGAAACCTACCGATCTGAAGTATTCAACAAAGTGTGGTTCTTGAAAGACAATTGATCCTTGAAAGACAATTGACCGATATTATTTTATTGCTACAACAGCCATTTCATCCATCAGATCATGCCATTCTCGCTTGTGGGAAATTGGAGGATGCATGCTTTATAGAATACTTGGATCCACTGTACAAATTGATACGTTTTCTCCTATGCTCAGGGGATAGATCCAATTGAGCACTATGAAAAGCCATGTCGTGCAAACCTGCGCCATTTCAAAATTAAGCAAGGTAGAAGCAAGCATACGAAAAACTGAAAATTGGAGCATTGCTACTATTTGCACATAGTAATAAGTCAAGAGAACAGAGGTAAATATTCGTCTGCAGTTCGTGTAGTAAGCAAGAATATTTTCTTGAGACCAAGGGATAATGTCATCTTTTCGATGTAATCTAAAGAATGACAACCACCAAGAGTAACCAAAAAAAGGGATGATTGAACCATCTCTTTCAACAACATAGAATGATTCTAACGCTTCAAGAAACTGAATTATTGCAGTCATGAAACCTTCCATTACAACCTTGTTTCTGCACAAACATGACATCAACTTTTATCTATTCTTTGGCAGCAAATAGATGGAAAAGCAGGTTTCCCCCACCCCCATAGCTTTCTGTTTTGTCCCTTGTCCTAGTAATTCGGTATGCTTTTGTACACCTTTCCTAAAACACAAAAACTACTATTGAACCTGTTAAACTGCACAGGTTGGTACTATATGCATATCATTTTTAGAGAGTTGACACATCATGAATTCTGCTATCTACTATCTTACATCATTGCAAATAAAATACATACTGGGTGTTTCTAATTCCTTGTAGAAGGGAACATGACAACCCTTAAGCTGAAAGAGCCCAACATCTTAAACAAATTCATGATCTCCAGGAACATACAACTGAGAAAAATAAAGCCAGCTCATTGCAATAGAGGAACAAGTATTATTTGATAATCATTTCTGTTCCACTTTTTTATATAGTCTATGTCATGTCTCCATGCTTATACTGTCAGTGCCAAATCGAACTTTATAAGGTAAGTTAGCATTTTATTTCAAACCCAACATTATATGGTAAGTGTACTGTCTTAATTGGCACGGCCTCTCTGATAAAAGCTTGTGTACCTTTTAATTTTCAAATCACTGGCAATGCAAGCTGCCTGAATGCCAGAAAGCATGGGAAGTCAAAAAGCATTTTATCTGTTTTATTTTAGCACAACACATTCAAGTTAGAAGAACAAAGAAAGCATAATTTCCCAAGTTATGAAGTCATTAGTCTGATCTCATTACACAGCATTGGCATGGTTTACCTCAATATTTCAATACGTAATGGAGCATACCTTTAAGGTGTAGACCGAGGTGGTCGTTGTTTCGCAACAATCACGCGCTCAGGGTCACATACCTGTTAATGAGATAAATCATATTGCTAGTTAATTTTTTTCATATGCAGAGGAAGCTAGTAGCTACTGTCATTGTGTCTGCATTAGCCAACAATAACATTGGTTCTCTCTTTTGTTGTATCATACCGTAGTTGCTAAGATGATTAAACCTCAGTTTGCAACGCTGTGTCTAGACTCCAGACCTCATGCTGTGTATGAAAATTTGGTATTAAATTAGTCTAGACTCCAATCATGTAAACTGTACATGATGCTTTGTATGGTGATTAAGCTGTCAATCTTTTTAAAGGATTCTGGTGGTCACACAAAGAAAGATAATTGTGGTAATCACGTTGAAGAAAAACATGGCAACATCCTAGAAAAAGTCAAAGGGGCTAAAGTAGTAACAACACTAAACACATAAACATCTACTACCAAAGGATTTTTTAGGAATCAGTTAAAATTTTTAAATGCATTAACAAAAAATATATATAAAACATCCAATAGAGAGAACAAGTCAAACTATTAGTTCATCAGAAGAAAATAAACATATTATAACCTAGTTGTACCTCCATTGTTCCCAATTATTAATAAAAAGAGCAAATGAGCTAAAATCGATGACCAGATTTTAGGTCCTAGTACTTTCTAACTGGTTAGCAGTAATCACTAATTCATGGAGAAATGGCACAAGAACAGGTTGATGTTGTTGTAAACATGAAAGCTCCTGACCTACTATAATTTTTACTAAGTCTTAACCAAACTACACCGAAGAACTGTCTCATCAGTTCACAAATTTGTACACCAAGAATTAGTGATGCTTGAAGCATTTAGTAAGGAGAAAAGGGAACATAGAATTAAATTGTACAACCGATAGGAGTTAGAACATCACTTGCCATGTGAAGACGTTAAGCTGATCTGCAGGTCAGGGGAGATTGTTTGGCGGCTGCCACCTTGCAGCGCCTTCCAGCTAAATCCCCCTGCATTAGCCGCTTGCCGGGATTGGTAGGGGCATGGTTGGCCGATGGGTACGACATATGGCAATTCTTTGCGGCGGCGGAGGTGGCGGATTGGACAGATACTGACTGCGCATCAGGAGAAGTTTAATGAATGGAGATGTAACTGGGACCATAACATTAGGAGATGGCAAAAGAAGTGGTTTCAAATACGAATCCAATGGTACCTTTATGTGAACACTGATTTTAAAATTATCTTCATACGATCTCTGTCAAACATTGTAATCAATTTGATAACTGTCATAGTCCTAAAAATGTTGCCGATATATTTGAAAAGGTAACATTGTAATCAATTTCAACTACCAAAATATATCACAGAAAAGGTATGGGCCATTAATAACTTTTTAGCTGATTTTTTTAGATTTACTACTCTATGCAGTGGCAGATTCAGATATTACCAAAGCCCCAGGCCAAATTTAATAACAAAAGGATAATAAAATCCAGTGGAACATGATCTTGTTTTAGCTTGAGGATTTTATGTGACATGATCTCTCCTGTCTAGTGCTGGACTATGTTCCTTGTCTATACAAAGTTACCCTTTTATCTCATTTGTTTTCATTTAAGTACCATTTTCTAAACCAAAAACCTACATGACCCCCATACTATCTCCAAAATGACTAGACATCTAAAAGCTATGGGCTAAAAAACACAGCACAAATGAACTATGAGTGAATTTTCAGACTTAAGAACAAGAAGATGAGAAGTCGATCCTCACCCAGTTCGCAACTCGTCGGCAAGCGCGTCAAACACCAGTTCACCACACTGCCCAGTTGCATCACCACTCACCAAATGTTGTCATCTAAGGCAGAGGAGGGGGCCCATGGTGGTGCACTCGACGTCGGTCGGACCTGGAGAGGCGCGTCGCGCGTGGAGAGGGAGGGACCAGTCAGGCAGACCATAGACGCGACTGTGCCTCGCGCTTAGCAGATCCGAAGGGGTGAGAAGGGATAGAGCGCGACCACTGATTGCTGGTGGGGGGCACCACGACGGGGCGCTAGCCGCCAATGGTCGCAGGCTAGATTCCGTAGACGACGCGACGAGCAGGAGGGAGCTACGCGAGTCTAGAGAGGCGGAGAGAGCTAGGCGAGGCGACGACCGATGAGCATGAGTCGGCGTTGAAGGAGGCGGCAAGCAGAAGGTGGATGATTGCAGCCCTAGTGGTTGGAGCCGGTGGAGGATTTGGCAGTCAATTTGGAGTGAGGATGATGGGCTGGACTTTATTTCTTTAATTGAATCACAGGCCCACGACAAAGTGTGCAGGGCATGATTTGGACTTTGTCACACACGTTCACACTTTTACTGTTTATTAGAACATATACGTGCAGGACAGAAATTATAATAAGAATGAGAATAATAAAAATTTACATTAACTCTAAACTCATTCCATATCTATGACTATATTATCTAAATTGGTCATATCACTAGAGAGGTCATAATCTTCTTCGTGATTCTAAACCACTCAGACCTTAATAAATTAAACTGTAATTCTCCAAAACAAACGATGTCAAGCAAAATGATGACTTATGTGACACACTAATGATCAGGTCGTATTTGGGTCCATTTTATCATCTATATCAAGTTGTAGAGATAAGTTTGACATTTTATATTATATATATCATCAACTAATCCGAATTCACTGTTTACTGCGTTATTCACAGTTTATCTTATCAGAAATATCATAAAGAGACGGTTTCATAATTAGGAGTGTCTAGTATACTCACTAACATCTAAGACAGTTTTTATAGTATAGACGACTTTAATAATATCTTTATTTGAGATGGTTTTTTATACAGAAGTGTCTAATATACTAACCACAGTCTAAGACAATTCTTGAAATCTTAATGACTTGAAAGGTATATTTATTTGGGACGGTTTTCAATAACAATCTGTCTTAAATTAATATAAGACATTTGTTACCATGTAAGTGTCTCAAAACACTTTTTTATTAAAGACGGATCTCTAGCAAACCGTCTTACCTTACTCATCACCGTATGATAAAAGTCGCTTCTATAAAATACATTGATATCCGTCTTAAAATGTGCATCTTAAATAAGCATATTTCTAGTAGTGTTTGAGTCCTTATAACTTCCAAATTATTGAGAATTTGCCCTAGGTCACCACATCAAACTTGTAGACCAAACAAAGGAGAACAATTTTGCTTAAGAGTGTAAGCATAGTTGTTGAGAAGAAATTGGAAATAATTAAGCCCAAAGTTGGACTGTCAGGCTGATGGAACTCTGAAATTCAGAATTGCAGTGTAACAGAGCTAACTTTGGACTTGGATTCAACCTTGATCCAGTGCTCAACTAAGTTTAATCTCTATAGTCGAATTGTAGCTGGTTTGTAGCTCTGCAACTTTGCTACAGAGAGTTGAGTGAGTTACTAGAGAAACTTTAGAGAAATTTGGACCTAAAAACACTCTGTCAGGTTGTCTGAAGAACACTCGCCATGGTAAAGTGCTTAGTGTGGATCAGACTGCCAGCGCAGTGTGCTCACCGTCGGCGACCTCTCTGCGCGAAGATTCACGCCGCCGCCGTCTGGATTCGCGCTCGGTAGGGAATGGATAACGCCGGAGTTAGATAACGCGTACGTGGCACCATACCCCGAGTCCAGCCAGAGACCTCACCGGCGGCCACCGAGACCAGTTAATTCCACCGCGGTGGCACTCATGCCGTGATCTCCCTCACTGTGCCTTCAACCGACGTGGTCGGCATGCGCTCGCGATGCTGTCCGTGACCGTGAGATGATCGCCGGACCTCCGCGGCTATAAATTGCCCTATGGTCCACGGCGAGGAACTCACCGCCTCAACCGCAAGCTTGAGAAGAACCCAAAATTCGCACTGCCTTCTCCACCTCCTCCCAAATTGAGTGTACACGGTGAAACTTCAGTCTCTTACGGCCGTATAGCCCCGATCCCATCTACCAATTTCGCCCAGAGCCGCCGCGACACCGTTTTCCCCTTTCTCTGTCTCCGGTAAACGCAAGGCTCTGCGCTCCGTGGCCAGCCCTCTCTGGTAAGGCCCTGTCCGATTCAAGCATTGTTTTAGCAACTCTATGTGTTCATGAAGCTCCTCGTAGTGGTCGTTTGACCAATCTGAGCGTAAATTATTGGGAACACGGGATCGACACCACGGGTTCCGCCATGCACGTGAGCAGACCATTCTTCAAGTGTTCAAGCTAAATTAACGCACGTTCCTAGGTCACCTTAGGTCAGTGAAGCCTCCCCGATAGTTAGCCTGAGCAATCATCGCCGGCCATGGCCGGTACGGGCCATGCCGAGGATGAACAGCGAGCGCGCAGTGGTCAGGGGTGTTCGTGGGGAAGAGATAGAAGATCGAGGGCCTCTCTGCAATCTGTCAGTGACACAGAGAAATAGTAACTGAACCCATCTTCTGTTAGCCAGAACTCTAAGGGCCTTTCTGTAAAACCGCCAGCGCGCGCGCAGACTCGCGAGGGCACGCCCCCTGTTCCCTGTGTTATTGGGCCGCCTGGGTTAGATTGGGTCCAACACTATTGCAAGTTTTTCTTTTTCTTTTTCTTCCAGAGCCAAATAAATTCTAGAAAATGGTAGAAAAATCCTAAAAATGTCAAACCAATTTTGTTAGATTCCTAATTTTCCATAGTATTTAATAAAAATAGTTTCATGATTTTTAGATTAAATAAAGAATTTTGGAGTATTTAAAATAGCTTGAAACATTAGTTCTAGATTTTTAGAAAATAGGTAATCATCCCAAAAATGCCTAAACTTTTTATATGAACTCAAAACATTATTTAGAAGCCTTGGATAGAGTTTGGTTGGATTTGGACCTTGTTTGATAACTAGAACCCAAAACCCCCACCCTGCCCTTTGAATTCCTTTACTGACTCCGGAAACCCTTGTTTCCCGGAGAACCGTGAAGGAAAATTGTATTCAAGAACCTTAGATAATAAATTCTTGTTATTTTTGCACTCTCATGAGCATTTCGTGGCATACATTCTTATATATATATGGTTATCTTTAGAAAACGAAGAAGAAGTCGAAGTAACTGAAGAGAAGACACCACCACCACCTTCGGAATCTCAGGCAGGAAACTGTTTCTACCTTGATATCTGTGGGTCCGAGCCTGACTCACCTATCAACGAAGGCAAGCCCCGGTGCATTTGCCACCTTCCTTGATGTTTTTAAAATCTTTCTCACTTGATTAATGCATTAGGTGATAGGAGTTGAATGCTTAAACAATTCTTGCATTACCCTCCTTGAACTTGATTATCTTCCTTGAAACCCTATTTTCATAAAAGGTTTTTGCTATGCTTAGTATTGCTCTAGCAAAACAAAAGGTTTTGTTTTACAAAAGATGATTGGCAAAGTGGGAGGGATGTTTTTGAAAATAAAACTTGATGGTGGATCCATCATGGTCGTGGTGGGTTCAACATCGGAAAAAGATGTACCTCTGACAATTACCAAACTTTGGGTTGAAATGATTAAGCTGAGACTGGGCGGGTGACTTGCACGAGAAAGAGAGTCTCGGTGTAGTGTCTCCGTCTGAGTCGATTAAGGACCGTCTCGATGTAGGCTTGCTGACCGAGGACCCTTTAACTTGTCACATGCCTCATCATGGGTAAGCCTTGCCTCGGGCAGACTAAGGCCAGAATAAGATAACACGGAATGGGCGTGGAGCGGTGGCGAGAGTAGCATGTACCCTCCGTGGCAAGAGGTTGGACGGTGGTGTATCTGTGCTCTCGGTTCGCGTGAACCTGATCTGGTCTTAAGAACCCCGGTGGCGGGTTGACATATGCAAGGGTTAAGTGCTACATATGTCGTGTGATCGGAGATCCTCAGTTGAGTATAATCGATTCGGATCGCCGTACCTTCGCAGCCATGAAGACTTGGTCACTGCCCTATACGTAGAATTCCAGTAAAGATGAAGGACTTGTTAAGAAATTGGCTAGTACAGGTGAAGTGATTGAACTAGGTTAGAAAGAACTCTAGATGCAGGTAATTTTACCTAATCTGAAAATAAAATTGGATTTTTAAGATCCACTTTTAGTAAGCATTTATGCAAAATAGAGTCTTTGATCTTTGAGATACCTTACCTTGACTCCCTTATAACCAGCATACCCTTGAGAGTCTTTTCTTTAGTCGGGTAAGACTTGCTGAGTAATCCCATACTCAGGGTTTTATTCCCTATTGTTTTTAGGTGAGGAAGCAACAAATTTTTGTTGCTTTTGTACCAGGGTTGTTGGGGACCGTAATTAGGGGTACCCCCAAGGCTCCTAATCTCAGCTGGTAACCTCCATCAGCACAAAGCTGCAAAGGCCTGATGGGCGCAATTCCGGTTAAGGCTCCGTCCACTCAAGGGACACGATCTTGCCTCGCCCCAGCCCAGCCTCAAGTAGGAACGGAAGACCAAGGCAGATTCACGCCTCGCCCGAGGGTCTCCTCAAGCAACGGGCGCACCTTCGACTCACCCAAGGCCCAGCTCGGGCAGGCTTCACAGAGAAGCAACCTTGGCCAGATCGCCTCGCCAGCCGACCGGATCACAGGAGCATTCAATGCAAGGATCGCCTGACACCTTATCCTGACGCGCGCTTTCCAGTCAACAAGGCCGAAGTGACCGCAGTCACTTCGCCCCTCCACTGACTGACCTGACAGGAAAACAGCGCCGCCTGCGCTGCTCCGACTGCTGTGCCACCCGCCAGGGTGAGGCTGACAGCAACCAAGTCCAGCCTCGAGCGCCATAGGAATCTCCGCCTCGCCCGACCCTACGGCTTGGACTCGACCTCGCCTCGGACGACGATCTCTGCCTCGCCCGACCCCCGGGCTCGGACTCGACCTCGACTCCGGAAGACGGTCTCCGCCTCGCCCGACCCTAGGGCTCGGACTCAGCCTCAACTCCGGAAGACGATCTCCGCCTCGCCCGACCCTAGGGCTCGGACTCGACCTCGCCTCGGACGACGATCTCCGCCTCGCCCGACCCCGGGCTCGGACTCGACCTCGACTCCGGAAGACGGTCTCTGCCTCGCCCGACCCCAGGACTCGGACTCGACCTCGACCTCGAAGGAGTCACCACCTCGCTCGGGCCGACCACGCCACAAGGGGAGGCCATCATTGCCCTACCCCTAGCTAGCCCAGGCTATGGGGAACAAGACCGGGGTCCCATCTGGCTCGCCCCGGTAAAACAAGTAATGATGGCACCCCGCGTGCTCCATGACAACGGTGGTTCTCAGCCCCTTACGAAAGCAAGGATACGTCCGCAAGGATCCGACAGCCCCGACAGCTGTGCTTCTACAGGGCTCAAGCGCTCCTCCGACGGCCACGACGCCGCATGAACAGGGCTCCAACACCTCTCCGACAGCCACGTCGGCATGTACATAGGGCTCTAGCTCCTCTCCGCTAGACACGTTAGCACACTGCTACACCCCCCGTTGTACACCTGGACCCTCTCCTTACGTCTATAAAAGGAAGGTCCAGGGCTCTCATACAAAGGAGGTGGCCGCATGGGAGAACGGGTAGCCTCACGCCCCCTGTCTCTCTCTCTCTCTCTCCCTCGCGAACGCTTGTAACCCCCTACTGCAAGCGCATCCGCCCTGGGCACAGGACAACACGAGGCCGCGGGTTCCCCCTTCACTGTTTTCCCCCCTTGTGTCTCCGTCTCGCGTCGACCCATCTGGGCTGGGACACGCAGCGACAATTTACTCGTCGGTCCAGGGACCCCCCGGGGTCGAAACACCGACAGTTGGCGCGCCAGGTAGGGGCCTGCTGCGCGTTGACGAACAGCTTCCCGTCAAGCTCCAGATGGGGAGTCTCCAGCAACTTCTTCAACCCGGGACGAAGCTCTGTTTTGGGAGTCTTGAGTTCATGTCCCTCGACGGCAGCTACGACATGATACTCCTTCCTCCGCCACGCGACAATGACAATGGCGACCGTCAGCTCGCCCGCCGGCGACAGAATCGACGACGTCTTCCCCACGTGGCGGAAGAGCGACATCCGGGTCTGTCCCATCACCTTCCCCGCCGACAGAGGAGGAGACGGGGCAGGCATGGCCAAGCAGGAGGCGGCACCTCGTCGGCTGTCAAGCGAGTCATCGGCACCGGCGCCCCAACGGGGGATACGTCGGGCGTTGACCTCGCGCCTGAGACGAAGACGAGCGATGTTTCCCCACAACATGCCAACCCCAAGCATACGACGGGCGACGCCAGCACGATCGCGAAGGACTTGCTGGGCGTTAGCCTTGTACCTGAGATAACGGTGCAGTCCGTACCCGACGCGACTCCGTCACCGTCCGTCGATCAAGAGGTACCGTCCATTTCCCATCCAGTGCCTTTTAGATTCAGCTTCGACCCACCAAGCGACCCCGCTTCGATGGACGCTTTCATAAAGGCATATCCAAACCTCCCGAGGTACCATATGTGGTCAACATGGGACAGATTGACGACCGTCTCGACCTACGGGCCCCCGGGTTCCGAGGGAGACGACGAGCCCGATTCTGGTTGGGATTTCTCCGGGCTCGGTAACTCTAGTGCAATGCGGGACTTCATGACCGCATGTGACTACTGCCTCTCCGATTGCTCCGATGATAGCCACAGCCTCGGTGACGAGGACTGTGGCCCAAGTCATGAATGTTTCCACGTCGATCTAGAGGGTCTCGATGAAGGCAACCACCTTGGTATGCCGGAGGACGGCGATCCCTCTAGGCCTGCGCCTCGCGTTGACATCCTTCGGGAGCTAGCTATGGTCCCAGTCCCTGCGGGGGGTCAGGACACACAGCTCGAGCAAATCCGCGAGATGCAGGCCAGGCTCGACGAGGAAGTAGGAAAACTTGTGCAGCTCCGGCAGAACATCGGGCAGGAGTGGGCAGGCCGAGCACCGGCCAGAGAAGTATGTCATCTGGCCCAGGATGTCCAGCGCCGCATCACCGACGATGCCAGGGCAAGGCTGCCCCCGGCTTCCAGTGGGGTCGGCCAGAACCTGGCTGTAGCAGCAATACTGCTCCGAGCGATGCCAGAACCATCCACCACCGAGGGGCGGCGTATCCAGGGAGAACTCAGGAATCTCCTGGAGGATGTCGCGGTCCGACGGGCTGAAAGCTCTGCCTCTCGAAGGCAGGGATACCCCCCGGAGCATCGTTCCGCGACTTCCCGATTCATGCGGGAGGCCTCGGTCCACACCGGGCACACGCGGGACACAGCGCCTGTGGCCCCGGGCCACCTCGGCAACGAGCACCATCACCGCGACCGTCGAGCCCACCTCGACGAGAGGGTGCACTGAGGGTACCACCCCAGGCGTGGGGGACGCTACGACAGCGGGGAAGATCGGAGCCCTTCGCCCGAACCACCCGGTCCGCAAGCATTCAGCCAGGCCATACGACGGGCGTCGTTCCCGACCCGGTTCCGGGCCCCGACTACTATCACCAAGAACTCGGGGGAGACGAGGCCTGAACTGTGGCTCGCGAACTACCGGCTGGCCTGCCAGCTGGGTGGAACGGACGATGATAACCTCATCGTCCGCAACCTCCCCCTGTTCCTCTCCGACGCCGCCCGAGCCTGGCTGGGGCATCTGCCTCCTGCGCAGATCTCCAACTGGGACGACTTGGTCAAAGCCTTCACCGGCAACTTCCAGGGCACATACGTGCGCCCTAGGAACTTCTGGGATCTCCGAAGCTGCCGCCAGCAGCCGGGAGAATCCCTACGGGACTACATTCGGCGATTTTCAAAGCAGCGCACCGAGCTGCCCAACATCACTGACTCCAATGTCATCGGCGCGTTCCTCGCCGGCACCACTTGCCGCGACCTGGTGAGCAAGCTGGGTCGCAAGACTCCCACCAGGGCGAGCGAGCTGATGGACATCGCCACCAAGTTCGCCTCTGGCCAGGAGGCGGTCGAGGCCATCTTCCGGAAGGACAAGCAGCCTCAGGGGCGCCAGCCGGATGACGCCCCCGAAGCGTCTGCTCAGCGCGGCACGAGGAAAAAGGGCAAGAAGAAGTCGCAAGCAAAACGCGACGTCGCCGACGCAGACCTTGTCGCTGCCGCCGAGCACAAGAACCCTCGGAAACCTCCCTGAGGCGCCAACTTGTTCAACAAGATGCTCAAGGAGTCATGCCCCTATCATCAGGGTCCCGTCAAGCACACCCTTGAGGAGTGCGTCATGCTTCGGCGCTACTTCCACAAGGCCGAGCCACCGGCAGAAGGTGGCAGGGCCCCCGACAACGACAAGAGGGAAGCTCACAAGGCAGAGGAGTTCCCCGAGGTCCATGACTGCTTCATGATCTACGGTGGGCGGGTGGCGAACGCCTCGGCTCGGCACCGCAAGCAAGAGCGCCGGGAGGTCTGCTCGGTAAAGGTGGCGGCACCAGTCTATCTAGACTGGTCCGACAAGCCCATCACCTTTGACCAAGACGACCACCCCGACCGCGTGCCGAGCCCGGGGAGGTACCCGCTCGTTGTGGATCCCGTCATCGGCAACGTTAGGCTTACCAAGGTCCTCATGGACGGAGGCAGCAGCCTCAACATCATCTACGCCGACACCCTCGGGCTCTTGCAGATCGATCTGTTCTCGATCCGGGTCGGCGCGGTGCCCTTTCATGGGATCATTCCCAGGAAGCGCGTTCAGCCCCTTGGACAACTCGATCTGTCCGTCTGCTTCGGGACTCCCTCCAACTTCCGAAAGGAAACCCTCACGTTCGAGGTGGTCGGGTTCCGAGGAACCTACCACGCAGTGCTGGGGAGACCATGTTACGCCAAGTTCATGGATGTCCCCAACTACACCTACCTCGTAGTAGACCACTTTCCTCATCTTCTTGTGCTTGTCGCCTCTCCGATGCGACTTGTGGGAAGAGGATTTCTTCTCCTTCCCCTTCCCCTTGTTGTGGGACTCTTCCGATGAAGTCTTCCCATGGCTTGTAGTGGGCTTGTCGCCGGTCTCCATCTCCCTCTTGGCGTGATCTCCCGACATCACTTCGAGCGGTTAGGCTCTAATGAAGCACCGGGCTCCGATACCAATTGAAAGTCGCCTAGAGGGGGGTGAATAGGGCAAAACTGAAATTTACAAAGTTAAATCACAACTACAAGCCGGGTTAGCGTTAGAAATATAATCGAGTCCGAGAGAGAAGGTGCAAAACAAATCGCAAGCGAATAAAGAGTGTGACACGCAGATTTGTTTTACCGAGGTTCGGTTTTCGCAAACCTACTCCCCGTTGAGGTGGTCACAAAGACCGGGTCTCTTTCAACCCTTTCCCTCTCTCAAATGGTCCTTCCGACCGAGTGAGCTTCTTTTTCTCAATCAAACGGGAACAAACTTCCCTGCAAGGACCACCACACAATTGGTGTCTCTTGCCTCGGTTACAATTGAGTTGTTCGCAAGAAAGAATGAAAGAAAGAAGCAATCCAAGCGCAAGAGCTCAAAAGAACACAACAAATCTCTCTCACTAATCACTAAAGCCTTGTGTGGAATTGGGAGAGGATTTGATCACTTGGTGTGTCTTGTATTGAATGCCTAGCTCTTGTAAGTAGTTGGAAGGTGGAAAACTTGGATAACTTGAATGTGGGGTGGTTGGGGGTATTTATAACCCCAACCACCAAACTAGCCGTTTGGTGACGGCTGCTGTCGACGGGCGCACCGGACAGTCCGGTGCGCCAGCCACGTCACCCGGCCGTTAGGGTTCGACCGTTGGAGCTCTGACGTGTGAGCCCGCCTGGCTGTCCGGTGCTGCACCGAACAAGCCCTGTAGGCTGTCCGGTGTGCCACCCGCGCGTGCTCTGCTCCTCTGCGCGCGCTGGCGCGCATTTAATGCGTTGCAGACGACCGTTGCGCTTGAAGTAGTCGTTGCTCCGCCGTTACAGCGGACAGTCCGGTGTGCACCGGACATGTCCGGTGAATTATAGCGGAGTGGATTCCCGAAGCTGGCGAGTTCAGAGTTGCTTTGTCTTGGGGCACCGAACACTGTCCGGTGGTGCACCGGACAGTCCGGTGAATTATAGCGAAGCGCCTCTAAGAATTCCCAAAGGTGTGAAGCTTGAAGTCCCCTGGTGCACCGGACACTGTCTGGTGGCACACCGGACAGTCCGGTGCGCCAGACCAGGGCACACTTCGGTTATCCCTTGCTCTTTTTGTTGAACCATTTTCTTGGTCCTTTTATTGGCTTATTGTGAAGCTTTGGTACCTGTAGAACTTATAGACTTGGGCAAACTAGTTAGTCCAATTATTTGTGTTGGGCAATTCAACCACCAAAATCAATTTAGCAATATAGGTGTAAGCCTAATTCCCTTTCAGCGTGCCAATGGCATGATTCTACAGGGGCTCAAGCTGAGGATCTACAACAACCTCAACAAGTTCGGCAGGCGGTGGGTGAAGGAACTCCCCTCGGTGGTCTGGAGCCTGAGGACGACGCCAAGCCGAGCCACGGGCTTCACGCTGTTTTTTCTAGTCTATGGGGCCGAGGCTATCTTGCCCACAGACTTAGAACACGGCTCCCCGAGGACGAGGGCATACGACACCCGAAGCAACCAGACAAACCGAGAAGACTCACTTGACCAGCTGGAAGAGGCTCGGGACATGGCCTTACTACACTCGGCGCGGTATCAGCAGTCCCTGCGACGCTACCACGCTCGAGGGGTTCGGTCCCGAGACCTCCAGGTGGGCGACTTGGTGCTTCGGCTACGACAAGATGCCCGAGGGCGCCACAAGCTCACGCCTCCCTGGGAAGGGCCGTTCATCATCGCCAAGATTCTGAAGCCCGGAACATACAAGCTGGCCAACAGTCAAGGCGAGGTCTACAGCAACGCTTGGAACATCCGACAGCTACGTCGCTTCTACCCTTAAGATGTTTTCAAGTCGTTCATGTACCTCATTTACATACACAAGCAAAGTCTAACCTTCAAGGAAGGGTCAGCCTTGCCTCGGCAAAGCCCGACCCTCCCTCGGGGGCTAGAAGGGGGGAACCCCCTCTGCGTCAAAATTTTCCTCAGGAAAAATCTTTCTGCCAGAACATCTTTCATGCTTTTCGACTACTTCGATAGTGGAGTCCTGAAAACGATGGAGTACATGTAAGCAGGCAAGGCCGACCGAGCCGAGGGACTCCTACGCCTCCGGGATATGGATACCTCACTCATCACCTTCTGCGATAAGTAACTCATGCTCGGATAAGGGATTCCGCTGCCCGAGCAAGTCTTAACGCTCGAAAACTTCTTCTGCTGAAACGATTTTTCGTGCAGTCTCGACTATATCGATAATAGAATCCTACGGACGAGTAAGAGTACACGTAAGCAGGCAAGGCCGACCGAGCCGAGGGACTCCTACGCCTCCGGGATACGGATACCTCACTCATCACCTTCTGCGATAAGTAACTCACGCTCGGATAAACGATTCTGTTACCGACGAACAAGTCCTGATACTCAAAACAAGGGGAAAAGAAACGCAGCTTTACAACACGACGACGGTATGTTTTGGCCTCGGCGGCCGCAAAAAACATACGCACGCTACAGACAAACTGTTCCTGCAGGTTCAGACGTCAGCAAGGGGAGCAGCAGCACCCTCGGCATCGACTCCACCCTCGGCGGAATCCGACCCAGCCTCGGACAGCAACATGGTCGGAGGATCTCCACCTCGAAGGAAGATGTCAGCACCGTGCCTGGGCCATCGCCGCCAGGGTCTCCTCCACGAACCCGGCCCAAGCAGACGGCCGGACCGGCCGCTCCGTAGCCTCAGCTAGCTGTCCCCTGAGGACACCAGCCCGGCTCATGGCCTCGGCAGCCCGACTCCAGGGTTGGTCCCGCCAGCGGACGACCTGGCCAGGTCCCAGCCGCCACTATGACGCCTCGTCGGCCTAGGAAGTCCCCTACTCCTGGGCCGATGAAGTTTCTTCTCCAGCCAACTCTGCCTCTGTCCATGCTGACGCCGCTGCCTCCGGCTTCGGCTCATCATAGAGCAGCCGAGGTTTCCTTCGCTAAGCAAGAGGGGCCTCGAGCGGCAAGGCCGACCGAGCCGAGGGACTCCTACGCCTTCGGGATACGGATACCTCACTCGTCACCTTCCGCACAGGGCAACTCACACTTGGTTAAGCGGTCCAGCTAGCCGACAGGCGAGTTCTGGTGCGCAAAATGGAGAAGAAACACGGCTTTACGCCCAAATACACAAAAGTTCAGGCCCCGACAGCCACAATGAACATACGCCAGCACTCAAGGTGCCATTACAAACGGAACTCCGGTTCCACCCCCGCAGGTACGAACAACCCCCCACATTGGAGGGCCTGCGGGGCGACAAGACCCCAAGCGGCCAACCACCGCCCGCTCTGATAGCAGCGGCAACGACCTCCATCCTGGGCGGCAAGACAGCTACAGCAACGGCTTCCGGGCAGACGCTGCGGCAGAAAGGCTCTCGCCCACAAAGGACAAGAACCAGCCATTCAAGCCAGGGGGACGGAGGTCCAGGGGTGCAGGCGGAGTTGGCGACCTCGTCGGCAGAGAAACCTTCTCCGGCTCCTGCCACCTCAACACCGCAACAGCGGGCGCCGGCCGCCCCAAAGCGCACCTGCAGGTCCTCGCTCCCGCCCTTGCCGAGGCCGCCCCAGAACATGAGCACCGCCCTCGCGGCGCAGACGTGCTGGGCAACCCTCTAGCGCGGCTGTCGGCGCGAGGAAGAGGACGGAATGCTGCACCCTGGCTGGGCAGCAGCGGTTCGCCTTCCCGGCATGGCTGGAGGAAGCCTCCGTGGGGCTGGAGGACGCCTTTCCCCCCCAAACGCCGGGGGAAGAAAAGGGTTACCAACCCACGCGAAGGCAACCCCCCACTCGGTGCGCTCCTCCGCCTCAGCCCGGATGACGAAAATCCTTGAAGCTGAGGGTGGGGCGGAGGCCGCAGCCCGGCTCGCTTCTCTCCACCAAATTGCCCATTGGTGGGGGAAGGCAGCCGGGCTGCCTGACGAAAATCCTTGAAGCCGAGCGAAGGCTGAAAGGTACCAACCTCCACAAGGCTGCGCTCCTTCCACAACAAGTCGAAAGCGACGCAAGCACTCCCCATCCAAGGGCTCGGAAGGTGGAAGGACGCGATGCATGAAGGGACTGCGAATATATGGTTGCCATCCAAGGGGGTCACCCTCCTTTTAAAGGCGACTCTCCCCACTTGCGTCCTCAGCCGTCGCGGATGGAGTCTTCACCAACACGCTCCAAGGACTTCCCCCTACAACACGGGGGTGGGTCCCACGCGTCATGCGAGCTGCCCCAGGACAGAAGAAGCCAAACCACCGCGCGCGGAGCATGTAACCGCCCAGCGGTTACAAGCATTCCTCCGTCTTCGCCCAAACCAGCAGGTGAAAGGGCGGACCGTCATGCAGGCGGCATGCAACTGCACTAAGGGGGGCGCACCCTTTCGACTTTGACGCATCCAGCATGGAGGCCCAGGCCCACATGTCATGTAATCGGCGCGCCGGTTACTACGTGCAAAAAACTGCAGCGCCACTTGCGCCAGCGCCGCACCTTCTCGACTGCGGAACCGGTGCCGCGACTCGAGGCAACCCTGTGCACGGCCCAACAGTGCCAACCAGGCACGCGGGTCATGGGTCAGTCAGCCGCGGGAGAAGGTGCGACGGTCAACATGGCCAAAAGCGGGCCGGCAGTAATGGCGGTGGCAGGCGGGCGGAAGCAGCAGTCAAATCGTCTGCAGGCTCATGTCTCCTCCTGGAACAGCGAGAGAGCCCTCTCCCATGGCGTGAAGACGACGCGCCCGTGTTCCGTTCCTCGAACGGCTCGCGCATACGCAACGGCTGCCCCGCGAATCACTCGTCCTGTCGCATTAACTCTGCGGCATGACAGGCGACACCTTTGGCAGGCGAAGCGGGCGATGCTTCACCTCTGCCATAATGACCGCGTCAAAAAAGGTGCGCCACGTCGTTCAATTTCGTATCCTTTTCCTCTTCCCCTTTCTCTCTCTTGCTATAGGGACCGGGAAAGGGGATACTCCGAAAGGGATCCTTCTCCGCAAAGGAAGTGGGCCCCGAGCCCCCTACTGATCAGAGGTTCGAAGGCTGGCCCCTTGGAAGGGTTCGACAGCCGCCTCAGAGCACTCGGGCTCCGTGCCCACTACTGATCAGAGGTTCGAAGGCTGGCCCCTCAGAAGGGTTCGACAGCCGCCTCAGGCCACTCGGGCTCCGCGCCCACTACTGATCAGGGGTTCGTAGGCTAGCCCCCCGACGGGTTCGACAGTCGCCCCAGAGCACGCAGAGTGAGGGATGACTCTGGGTACGTTCGATACATAACCAAGGCTCGGGCTACGCTCCCGAGGTACCCTAGGACATTTCCGAGACCAGCAGGAACGATTCTGTAACGGAATCCCATCAGAGGGAGGCATCGAGCCCTCGAACCCTATCGAACGGGACCGGGTCCGGCAAATCACCTGCAAGTACTTTTGGAACGCGCCTCTGGGCCACTAGCCAACCCTTATCGAACGGGGCACGGGCATCCACTCGGATCACCCGTTAGCAGCTCACTAGAGACACCATGTTCGGCGCCCACCGAGGGCAACATGGCGCTTTCCCCCCCTCCTCCTTGCGGAAAGGCGACGCAGGGGCGTATGAAAAAAGCCGAGTCTGCCCTTGATCGTCCTCTCGCCCTGTGCAGAGGCTCGGGGGCTGCTCTCGCAAACCCGGCTCCGGCCAAACCGTTGACAGCGTCAACTTACCAGCCCGAGAACTCGGAACCTGACTATGCACCTGGGCAACGACTAGTTCGCATGAGGGAACGACCAGACCGGCCGAGCCATCACGAAAGGCATTAAGACCTCGAAGGAGTCAAACCACTCCTCCGAGGCCTCGGGGGCTACACCCGACGGGTGCGCTCGCACGCACCCACCGGAACAAAATGCAACCAAGAAAGGCCGGTCCCCTTGCAAAAAAGTGCGACAAAGTCTCCAAGCGAGTACCCACACTCCCTTTGAGGCTCGGGGGCTACTGTCGGGGACCGTAATTAGGGGTACCCCCAAGGCTCCTAATCTCAGCTGGTAACCCCCATCAACACAAAGCTGCAAAGGCCTGATGGGCGCAATTCCGGTTAAGGCTCCGTCCACTCAAGGGACACGATCTTGCCTCGCGAGCCCAGCCTCGGGCAGGAACGGAAGACCAAGGCAGATTCACGCCTCGCCCGAGGGTCTCCTCAAGCAACGGGCGCACCTTCGACTCGCCCAAGGCCCAGCTCGGGCAGGCTTCACGGAGAAGCAACCTTGGCCAGATCGCCTCGCCAGCCTCTTGGATCGCAGGAGCATTCAATGCAAGGATCGCCTGACACCTTATCCTGACGCGCGCTTTCCAGTCAACAAGGCCGAAGTGACCGCAGTCACTTCGCCCCTCCACTGACTGACCTGACAGGAAAACAGCGCCGCCTGCGCTGCTCTGACTGCTGTGCCACCCGCCAGGGTGAGGCTGACAGCAACCAAGTCCAGCCTCGGGCGCCATAGGAATCTCTGCCTCGCCCGACCCCAGGGCTCGGACTCGACCTCGCCTCAGACGACGATCTCCGCCTCGCCCGACCCCCGGGCTCGGACTCGACCTCGACTCCGGAAGACGATCTCCGCCTCGCCCGACCCCAGGGCTCGGACTTAGCCTCAACTCCAGAAGACGATCTCCGCCTCGCCCGACCCTAGGGCTCGGACTCGACCTCGCCTCGAACGACGATCTCCGCCTCGCCCAACCCCAGGGCTCGGACTCGACCTCGCCTCGGACGATGATCTCCGCCTCGCCCGACCCCCGGGCTCGGACTCGACCTCGACTCCGGAAGACGGTCTCCGCCTCGCCCGACCCCAGGACTCGGACTCGACCTCGACCTCGACCTCGGAGGAGTCACCACCTCGCTCGGGCCGACCACGCCACAAGGGGAGGCCATCATTGCCCTACCCCTAGCTAGCCTAGGCTACGGGGAACAAGACCGGCGTCCCATCTGGCTCGCCCCGGTAAAACAAGTAATGATGGCACCCCGCGTGCTCCATGACAACAGTGGTTCTCGACCCCTTATGAAAGCAAGGATACGTCAGCAAGGATCCGACAGCCCCGACAGCTGTGCTTCTACAGGGCTCAAGGGCTCCTCCGATGGCCACGACGCCGCATGAACAGGGCTCCAACACCTCTCCGACAGCCACGTCGGCACGTACATAGGGCTCTAGCTCCTCTCCGCTAGACACGTTAGCACACTACTACACCCCCCGTTGTACACCTGGACCCTCTCTTTACGTCTATAAAAGGAAGGTCCAGGGCTCTCATACAAAGGAGGTGGCCGCGTGGGAGAACGGGCAGCCTCACGCCCCCTGTCTCTCTCTCCCTCGCGAACGCTTGTAACCCCCTACTGCAAGCGCATTCGCCCTGGGCGCAGGACAACACGAGGCCACGGGTTCACCCTTACTGTCCCCCCCCCTTGTGTCTCCGTCTCGCGCCGACCCATCTAGGCTGGGACACGCAGCGACAATTTACTCGTCGGTCCAGGGACCCCCCGGGGTGGAAACGTCGACAAGGGTGGTGTCAAATGAAGAAAAGCAAGAATGAAGCTACGGGAGGACCTAGTCCTCCATAAAAACTTTTATGTAAGAACTTATTGGGAGGAGTTTTTACCTCCCTTGGTATTGTAATAAGTACTTTGTACTCGTGTTTACATACTGGTCTGTAATAACTAACTTTATCTTACTTTCAAATAAATGTAAGTTATGTAATCGCTTCCGCATTTCTGTATCTCCGATGTTCTGTAATGTCTGCGTGACGGGTGAAACGCTCTTGGGAAAGGTAAGAAAAGCAGATACCGAACTTTTCAAGTAATTCAGAGGCATCTACAGGGTTGTTTGAGGTCCGTTGGACAAGGACAACTGTAGGTGGGCCTAATAACTTGGGAGGTTCCGTTACAGTCCCGAGGAGGCGGCACTTCCAAGGCCGGCGAGCAAGCGACGCCCGTCGACGTGCGAATAGCGACGACGACGCATGAGGCGCGATGTTCGAGCGAGCGGCGTCACGGAAGGCCCGAGATGCGCGCAGCGATGATCGCGCGTGACATCCTCCGATCCGGCGCAGTTTTCTTTTCGATTATTGTGTTTTATGCCTACCACATGTATTATTTACGCCAAAAACTGTACGATTTTATGCTTAAACACAGAGTTCGTATATCAGTTTACTGCATGCACATTGGGAAGACAATTCCTTGATTTATGTTGTTTGTAATTTGCGCGCATGCAATGGAAACTCCCAGATTTTTGCCATAATTTTTTGGATCTGTATAAAAATAGAAACAGCATGCATACGGTTGCCATGTTTTCGGATCTGTCATAAAAATAGGATACTAATAACAACCTTCTAGAGCTATCAACCTCTCACATTGACTCGGTATTTACGCTTATAATTGAGGGATTTTATGCTCAAAATTTAAGGTTTTTACGCTCCACCCGGAGATGCGTCCACCAGTGAACAACATGCCAGATTTTTTACGCAGTGTAACGAATTGCATAAATACCTATACCGTGTAGTATAATTTGTATCAGTATATATCATAAAGTAGTTCTAATGCGTTTTAGCTGCATGGCTGTTGGAGGGATCCTATATTTACGAAGAAAATAAAACATTAAATGTGATTTTTTGTTTCTATGCATGCAATTCATTTCCTTTCATTGCATATTCTTTATATCATAAATTCGTGTGCATGCAGTTGGTAACAGATTTTTACGCAGTATATCGAATTGCATAATTATCTACACAGTGTGACATATTTAGTATCAATATATATCATAAAATGATCATTACGAGTCTAGCTGCATGGTTGTTGCAGCGATCCTAAATTTATGGAGGAAATAAAGCATTTAAAATAGAAACTGTCACATATATCTTTTCTAAATTTACACGCATGCAAGGGAACGTGTTTGACTCATGCATGCATTTTGCCATAATTTTTGGATCTGTATAACCGCATGCATGCGACTGCCATATTTTTGGATCTACCATAAAAATAGGATCGTAATAACAACCTACTAGAGCTATCAACCTCTCACATTGGCTCGGTATTTAAGCTTATAATTGAAGAATTTTATGCTCAAAACTTAAGGTTATTACGCTCCAAGCGTCCACCAGTGAACAACATGCCAGATTTTTTACGCAGTGTAACGAATTGCATAAATAGCTACACCATATAGTATAATTTGTATCAATATATATCATAAACTAGATCTAATGTATTTAGCTGCATGGCTGTTAGAGGGATCCTATATTTATGAAGAAATAAAACATTAAATACGATTTTTTGTTTCTATGCGTGCAATTCATTTCCTTTCATTGCACATTATTTTCATCATAAATTCGTGTGCATGCAGCTGGTAACAGATTTTTACGCAGTATACCGAATTGCATAATTATCTACACAGGGTAGCATATTTAGTAGTATATATCATAAAAGGGAGAGGGAGAGAGAGAGGGAGAGGGAGAGGGGGAGAGGGAGAGGAGAGGGAGAGGGAGAGGGAGAGGGAGGGGGAGAGGGAGAGGGAGAGAGAGGGAGGGAGAGAGAGAGAGGGAGAGAGAGAGGGGGAGGGGGAGGGGAGGGAGAGGGAGGGGGAGGGAGAAGAGAGAGAGAGGGGGGGGAGAGAGAGAGGGGGGAGAGAGAGGGAGAGAGAGAGAGGGGGGGAGAGAGAGGGAGAGCGAGAGGGGGAGGGGGAGAGAGAGAGGGAGAGGGAGAGGGAGAGGGGGAGAGGGAGAGGGAGAGAGAGAGAGAGAGAGAGAGAGAGAGAGAGAGAGAGGAGTGTGTGAACTCGTTGCTAGGCGGATCCCAAAAAGTTAGTTTGCGTAGCTAATGCTCTGAATTAAGCAGCCCTACATGACTCTGCAAACGGCATTACTAAATAATTCAGAGCATTACTCGTTGCTAGTAATGCCGTGTTTATTAGCTAATGCTTTGAATTATAGTCTGCTGAATTCAGAGCATAAGCAACCGTGTTTCTTCGGGAACTGTAGGTCAACTTCATGATTTTTTGTGCTAATAACAAATCCAAGTGAGGTGATGACTGCAAACTTACATGAGTAGGGAATTTATCTAGAGTTTTTGCAGTGTTCATGGCTTGATGTAGGGCTGGTAGTGCTAGGTGTGACTGAAAGGGTCCTAAAATCGAGCTTGTAAAGGCAACATTATTTCTCAAAATCTCGATCAGTTTCATAATTTTATATACTAATTGCAAACCAAGCTATTCGGCTCTTTCAGGAAATGTGGAGGCGAAGCCTTATGAATATGACTTCGGACAACATGAACAATTTATTAGAGGATAATAAAATCGTGACCATCAATAGTCATAAACAACTTTGGTGAGAACAACTATAAAAGACACTATTTAAATAAAGCCTGAAACTTAGTTATCATAGATCCTTAATTATAAAGGCCAAAATAATCACTTAAAGCAAATAAACGAAACACTTTGAACCAGGGAAATGCTCAGATTTATGCCTCTTAGTATTGCCCATTATTTATGCTTAGTCCAAATATTCTCATATGCAATATAAATTTTAATGTCTCCAGCTATTTTTTGTTGGTTTCAACTTAATTGAAGAAAAGGACTTAACCTTATGGTGGAAATAATATATTACAATTAGGAAATAAAACTTAATTAGGAAAAAAATACTAATAACAAACCAGGCTCTTATCACCTTTCCAGGGAAATGGAGAAGGCCGGTCCCAACGGCCGAAGCACACCAGAGAAAGGGCAGAGAACCTCAACTATAATATACTTCATTTCTAGGAAACACAGTTTGCGTAGCTAATGCTCTGAATTCAGAAGACTATAATTCAAAGCCTCAACTCATGGAAGATCATGTATGATTTCTACAATACATAAGCAATACACACGGCGAGTATAAAATATATAATCCACAGCTTCCTCGTATGGCATCAGGTTATAGCAGAACTAGAATCCGTCAACGACAACGATGTGAAAAATCCAAACAAGCAAACAGGCGTCCTGTATCTTCCAATGAGATAGAACTAGTCGTCATCCTTGTAGGGGTATTCCTCCGGGACTTGCTTGATAAGTTTCACCCGCATCTCATAGGCATCATCCCCGCGAAGCATGTCACGTACCCATGTCACCTCCGTCTTCATAGACACCTAAACTTGCAATCAATCAGTAAGAACACCATAATAAGTAGAACATAGGTTTGTAAAGTTCCATGCTACAACAAATAGTGCCACTAATGTATATAACATAGGTGACATATATTCATATATATTTTCAAATTGGGGAATACCCATCGGGTACCCCCGGGTGGTAAAACTTGACACCCGCACCCAACCAATCCTCATATATCTGCGGGTAAGTTTTCATGCCTGTGTCCACATCTATCGGGTACAAAACCCGCGGGTAAGATCGGTATCCCTAGCCAACCACCACCATTGTAACATGGTACAGGGAGAAATATCAATATTAAGTATTTCTGAGAACAAATACACTAGTATCACTTATTTTATTTGTGATAAATCTAAATAATTTTACAAGACCACACCATATTTGTGTCAAAGTTTCAGGAAGCTGGCTGTATGCATTCTGAAATAACTTCAGAACAACTTTCAATAGTACGAGTGACATGAAGGGCAAAGGAAGAAACTTAAATGGAGATAGCAGTTAACAGAAGAACCAACCATTTCCAATGCCCCCCTAATAACTCCACTTAACAAATTGCAATACTGAAGGCCTTGGCAAGTGTCAGGGAGCTCAACAAAATCAACAAGAGGGTTGTCTTCAAGGACAATGCTGCAACTTGTACCCTCAACATCCCAATTGGTCACAGTTGCAGTCACACCCAAGAACATTTTGAAGCCAAGCTGTTTTGACAAGGAAAAGCAAAACAGTGCTGTCAGACCTTGAATCCATAGAGGAAGGAAAAAAGAAAGATGCAGCATTGCTAATGCTAAACATTTGATAACCCATAAATCCAGCATCTTATAGGCAGCAGTTAACAAATGTTGAACCAAATAGGAACATGGTAAATGGTCAATGGACTTCACAAACCAAGAAGCATGCATAAATAAAAGCTCTGCATGCTATAAGGACGATCTGCAGAGCAGATAGCATGGTTATTGAACTAATATAGCACAGACAGTGAACAGAAGCACTAAATTAATCTAACAGAAGTGGAATATTATGAACAACCGTTGGATTATATATGCATTTGATCCAACACCGCATAAATACTTGTTAGAATATGAAGTGTATACAGAATACACTAGCAGATACTATGCCATATAAGAATAGGTGCAGTAAGCTCAGCAGCTATGTATTGCTGTGAAGTTTAGCAAAGACCTTCGCAATAACATCGGCAGTCTCCTTGAAGTCAACACACCTTGATACATTTGACTTTGCTAAGAACTCATCGACCAATCGTGTTCCAATGTTGTAACCCCTGAAAACGAAACCTTTTCTTTTAACATGTAGAAAAGGGTTTAAATAAAAAAGGAAAGTTTGAAAACGAAATGATGAGAATATCAACCAGAAAACAAGGGATATTAACTCCATTCGGTAAGCTGCAAAACAGTAATTATGTCACAAATTATACTAGTTCAGATCCAACTTCATGATCCTCAATTGAGGAGAAAACTGCAAAAGTGAAATACAATAGAATTGAACAAATCTTCTCTGAGTAGAACCATGGCATGTAAATGGTGTCACGATCAACTCCATGAGACGTATACCATGGGTTGGATAGGAAACCCATATAATCCACATATAGGAACTGTGTATTTCAGAAGAACAATATCACTTTTCTTCTATGGGATGTCTCCGAAGAGACAGACCACATCACTCATAACATGACTCCATGACTGAGATGTTAATACGGTCAAGATAATCTTTTTTCTCTTTTCGTTTCATTCACATGCTGCACAAAACCTGTGATCTGAGGCTATGAGGTCCAATTTCACAATTCAAGTTAGTTTCGTTGTATGTGTCCACAAAACTTAATATAGCTATGAGACTTTATCATCGTATTCAATCTTAAGGTTCTGTTGGGTTGAATAATCATGCATGATCCATATACCATTGCGGGAAAAGATCACACAATTTGTCAGCGGTGAGCACTATCAGAACGATTCTCATAAGCACGGCCACAAGGAAATCAACGTTTCTACTGCCGCAATAAGGCCGCAGAATTTAGCTGGCTCCATCAACCATCAAATTTCTCCGAATTGACAAGAGAAATGTGGCAAGGGAAGGAAAGAGAGCAGAGTCACGCACATTTGATCGAGCTGCTTGTTGACCTCCTCGACCTCCTCCAGATCCGTGAGCAGCTGCCGCACTATGGCGCCGTACGTGAGCGTGAACAGCTCCGCATTCTGCAAGCGATGCACCAGAAGAGCGATTACGACGAGTCCAAGGCCAGATCTAGCGTCAGCGTCAGGTCTCCGCGAGCAACGGCTTACGACGCGATCCACGCTGGCGAAGAGAGCGTCGCCGGACTTGGGGGCTGGCGGCATCGTGAGAGGCTAACCCAGATCGAACCCCTCGCGCGCCGGCGGAACTGAGGCTTACTTTCGGCTCCCTGGCGGCGCTCGCGTCACGGGGGCGGACGGACGGAGGAGAACGTCTCTGAGACTGAGTGAGAGCAGTCGGGAGCACAGTGCGTCGGCTACATGGGCCTGTTGGGCCTTAAGAGTATTGGGTGTGTTCGCATTGGGCTATTTCGTAACTTGGTTGTAAAATAAGGGATCTTGGAAGACAAAAGGTTGATTTTATCTTTCTCAACATTGCAAAACCAGAAATAATTTCTTTCTCGTTTCCCAAAATCGACAAATCCTCTAAGTGATTTCTTAATTTTGTTTTATATTTATTTTAGTAAATCACAGAAAATAAAAATAAAAAATCTAACTGTATTGGATTTCACATCAGTAGGTCTACATAGTGAATACTCGAGACTCAAGGCTCGAGCTCGTGGGCCTTGAGCAAGTGAGAGTACCTAGAGGGGGTGAATAGGTGATCCTGTAAAATCAAACACTAAATAGCCACAAAACTTAGTTATGAAAGAGTTAGTGCGACTAAGTAGCTTTGAGGCGAGTTCTTATGAACAAAAACAATCACAGAGAAAGCAACACAAGAGACACGCGATTTTTATCCCGTAGTTCGGCCAAGTAACACTTGTCTACTTCCACGTTGTGGCGTCCTAATGGACGAGGGTTGCACTCAACCCCTTTCACGTGATCCAATGATCAACTTGAATACCACGACTTTCTTCCTTATAGTCTTCTTCCCGTTTGCGAGGAATCTCCACAAGTTGGAGCCTCTCGCCCTTACAATATTGATCACAAAGAACGCACAAGAGTAAGGTTGGGAGAGCAACACACACAAGACTCAAATATGCAACACAATCACGCACACAAGTCACGACTTGAGCTCAAAACACAACACACGGAGTTCGCAACTCAAATGGAGCTCAAATCACTAACACAGAGAATCAAATGCGTGGAGTCGGAGTCTTGGAGTCTTAGGGTGCTTAGTGAATGCTTGATGTACTCCTCCATGCACCTAGGGGTCCTTTTTATAGCCCCAAGGCAGCTAGGAGTCGTTGGAGACCAACTTGGAAGGCCAATCTTGCCTTCTGTCGAGTGATGCACCGGACAGTCCGGTGCGCCACCTGTGTCCGGTGCGCGATCTCCTTCCAAATTTGGCATATCCGTCCGTTGCTCCTCTGGGCTGATTGGCGCACCGGACACTGTCCAGTGCACACCGGACAGTCCGGTGCACCAGCTGACCGTCGGAGCAGTCCACGTGTCGCGTGAAGATTGTGTGGCCGACCGTAGGCGCTGGCGACCGTTGGCTCACCGGACAGTCCGGTGCACCACCGGACAATCTGGTGAAATATAGCCACATCGCCCCCTTGCTTTTCCCGAGAGCGATGAGTTCGCCGCGGATGACTCACCGGACAGTCCGGTGCACCACCGGACAGTCTGATGAATTATAGCCGTACACCGCCGTCGATTCTCGAGAGCAACACTTTCACCGGAGACCAGCCTGGCGCACCAGTCCGGTGTGCCAGACTGAGTTGAAGTTTGGCTGCCCACAGCCAAGTCTTTTGCAATTTGATTCCTCTCTTTTCGGCACTGTTTCTAGCACTTAGACAGACAATGTTAGATCACAAAAACAGTGTACTAAGTCTAGAAACATACCTTGTGCCTTGATTTGTACTTCTCACTTTATTTGGCACATACGAACTTAATCAAACGTGTTGGACATTTAATCACCAAAACATTATAGAAATTGCCCAAGAGCACATTTCCCTTTCAATCTTCCCCTTTTTGGTGATTTATGCCAACACATCTAAAAGCAATAAAAGAAGTGCAACATCAAATGCAATTTTAGACCAAATTGTTTTTCTTATGATTTGGCATATTTGGATCACTCTTTGCCACCACTTGGTTTGTTTTTGCAAATCAAATTCTTTTTCCTATCTCTAAGTCAAACACACTTGTTTGGGCAAAACGAGAGATATTCCAAGAGAAAACTTGATCAACTGCCAAAAACTCCCCTTTTTTCTCATAATCAACCTTCTCCCCCACAAGAGACCAAATTTTGCAATAAGAGTATTTTGGACAAATCAAGAGTTCTAACTCTATTGTTTTCAAAATTCACAAATCAAGAGTTCTAATTCTATTGTTTTCAAAATTCACAAGTGGTTGGCTGATCCATTTGCTTTGGCCTTAATTTCTCCCCCTTTGGCATTAAGCACCAAAACGAGATCATTTTTGGCCCTTTAACCCCATTGCCTCACCAAAAATTGTCAATTAAGAGCAAAAAGGCAAATAGAGCATAAGAATGAACTTGGAATTAGATACACTAATACCGGAGTGCAGTGGAAGTCTTTGTGTCGTCCAAGTCCATCTTTCCCTTTCAATGCACCTTTGAGACTACAACAAGTGTTCTCAACCAAACAAATTAGTCTCAAAGGGATCAAGTTGTGGCACACTCCCCCTAAATATGTGCACCATTTGCATATGGACTTGTGAGGTCCGGGGAGGCTTGTACAACTTGAGCACCATAAATAGATAACAAATGATGTAAAAGCACAATGTAACATGATCAAAGGCATAGAACACATGTATGATATAGATCAATCCAAGTTACGCGAATCTAAGACATTTAGCTTACTACGCAACCTGCAAAACCTTTTCTCATCTAAAGGCTTAGTGAAGATATCGGCTAGCTAGTTCTCGGTGTTAATATGGTACACCTTGATATCTCCCTTTTGCTGGTGGTCTCTCAGGAAGTGATGCCGGATGTCTATGTGCTTAGTGCGGCTGTGTTCAACAGGATTATTCGCCATGCGGATTGCACTCTCATTATCACATAGGAGTGGGACTTTGCTCAGATTGTAGCCAAAGTCCCGGAGGGTTTGCCTCATCCAAAGTAGTTACGCGCAACACTGTCCTGCGACAACATACTCGGCCTCAGCGGTGGATAGGGCAACGGATGTTTGTTTCTTAGAACTCTAGGACACCAGGGACCTTCCTAGAAACTGGCACGTCCCCGATGTGCTCTTCCTATCAACCTTGCATCCGGCATAATCAGAGTCTAAGTATCCAATCAAGTCAAAGGTAGACCCCTTTGGATACTAGATCCCGAAGCAAGGCGTAGAAACTAAATATCTAAAAATTCGCTTAACGGCCACAAGGTAACATTCCTTGGGGTCGGATTGATATCTAGCACACATGCATACACTTAGCATAATGTCCGGTCTACTAGCACATAAATAAAGTAATGAACCTATCATGGACCGGTATGCCTTTTGATCAATGGACTTACCTTCTTTGTTGAGGTCAACGTGCCCGTCGGTTCCCATCGGTGTCTTTGCGGGCTTGGCGTCCTTCATCCCAAACCGCTTCAGAAGATCTTGTGTGTACTTCGTTTGGGAGATGAAAGTGTCGTCCTTGAGTTGCTTCACTTGGAACCCAAGGAAGTAGGTCAACTCGACCATCATCGACATCTCGAACTTTTGTGTCATCACCCTACTAAACTCCTCACAAGACTTTTGATTAGTAGAACCAAATATTAGGTCATCGACATAAATTTGGCACACAAAGAGATCACCATCACAAGTCTTTGTAAAGAGAGTTGGGTCAGCTTTCCCAACCTTGAAAGCATTAGCAATTAAGAAATCTCTAAGGCATTCATACCATGCGCTTGGGGCTTGCTTAAGTCCATAGAGCGCCTTAGAGAGCTTAAACACGTGGTTAGGATACCTGTCATCCTCAAAGCCAGGGGGTTGTTCCACGTATACCTCCTCCTTGATTGGCCCATTGAGGAAAGCGCTCTTCACATCCATTTGAAACAACCTGAAAGAGTGGTGAGCAGCATAGGCTAATAATATTCGAATAGACTCTAGCCTAGCCATAGGAGCAAAAGTCTCCTCGAAATCCAAACCTGCGACTTGGGCATAACCTTTTGCCACAAGTCGAGCCTTGTTTCTTGTCACCACCCCGTGCTCGTCTTGCTTGTTGCGGAACACCCAATTGGTTCCCACAATGTTTTGCTTTGGATGTGGCACCAGGCTCCAAACTTCATTTCTCTTGAAGTTGTTGAGCTCTTCCTGCATGGCCAACACCCAATCCAGATCCTGCAAGGCCTCTTCTACCCTGAAAGGCTCAGTAGAAGAGACAAACGAGTAATGCTCACAGAAGTTAGCTAATCTTGAGTGAGTAGCTACTCCCTTGCTTATGTCACCTAGAATCTGGTCGACGGGATGATGTCGTTGGATCGTTGCTCGGACTTGAGTTGGAGGGACCCGTGGTGCTTCTTCCTCCATCACTTGATCTTCTTGCGCTCCCCCTTGATCATGCCCTTCTTCTTGAGGAACCTGTTCATCATCTTAAGTTAGGGGTTGCACCATTATCGAGGAGGATGGTTGATCTTGTTCCTGTAATTCTTGTGGTCGCACATCACCTATTTCCATCGTGCGTATTGCGGCCGTCGGAATTTCTTCTTCATCTACATCATCAAGATCAACTTGCTCTCTTGGAGAGCCATTAGTCTCATCAAATACAACGTCACTAGAGACTTCAACTAATCCCGAAGATTTGTTGAAGACCCTATACGCCTTTGTATTTGAGTCATACCCTAGTAAAAACCCTTCTACTGCCTTGGGAGCAAACTTAGAATGTCTACTTTTCTTCACCAGAATGTAGCATTTGCTCCCAAATACTCGAAAGTAAGAAATGTTGGGTTTGTTACCAGTAAGGACTTCATAGGAGGTCTTCTTGAGAAGACGATGCAGATAGAGCCGGTTTATGGCGTGGCAAGCTGTGTTCACAACTTTCGACCAAAACCGCTCGGGCGTCTTGAACTCTCCAAGCATCGTTCTTGCCATGTCGATAAGCGTCCTGTTCTTCCTCTCTACTACACCGTTTTGTTGTGGTGTGTAGGGAGCGGAGAACTCGTGCTTGATGCCTTCCTCCTCAAGATACTCCTCCACTTGCAGATTCTTGAACTCGGACCCGTTGTCGCTTCTTATCTTTTTCACCTTGAGCTCAAATTCATTTTGAGCCCTCCTTAAAAAGCGCTTTAGGGTCCCTTAGGTTTCTGATTTGTCCTGCAAAAAGAACACCCAAGTGAAGCGGGAAAAATCATCAATAATAACAAGACCATACTTACTTCCCCCGATGCTAAGGTAGGCAACGGGTCCAAAAAGATCCATGTGAAGAAGCTCTAGTGGTCTTGATGTTGTCATCACATTCTTGCTGTGATGAGTGCTTCCCACCTGTTTTCCTGCCTGACATGCTGCACAAGGTCTGTCTTTCTCAAAACAGACATCGGTTAATCCTAACACATGATCTCCCTTTAGAAGCTTATGAAGGTTCTTCATCCCAACATGTGCTAGATGGCGATGCCACAGCCAGCCCATACTAGCCTTAGCTATTAAGCATGCATCTAGATTGGCCTCCTCTTTCGAAAAATCAACTAAGTAGAGTTTGTCGTCTAATACACCCTTAAAAGCTAATGAACCATCACTCCTTCTAAAGATAGATACATCAACGTTTGTAAAAAGACAATTGTAACCCATGTGACACAATTGGCTTACAGACAGAAGGTTGTACCCAAGCGACTCTACTAGGAATACATTCGATATGGAGTGCTCGTTAGTGATGGCTATCTTGCCCAAGCCTTTGACCTTGCCTTGATTCCCATCTCCAAATATGATTGTATCCTGGGAATCCTTGCTTTTGACATAGAAGGTGAACATCTTCTTCTCCCTCGTCATGTGGTTTGTGCATCCGCTGTCGATAATCCAGCTTGAACCCCTAGATGCATAAACCTGCAAGGCAATTTTAAGCTTGGGTCTTAGGTACCCAACTCTTGTCGGGTCCTACAAGGTTAGTTATAACAGTTTTTGGAACCCATATGCAAGTTTTATCTCCCTTGCATTTGGATCCCAATTTTCTAGCCACTACTTTTGCATTCTTACATGAAAGAATAAAAGAAGTGTTGCAAGCATGGAAAACAGTAGTAGATTCATTGCACATTTTCCTAGGCACATGATGCACAACATAATTTTTCCTAGGCCTACTTCTACCTTGAACAAAAGTAGAACTGGAGGCAAACATAGCATGTGAATTAAAAGCATCATGATCATAACTCCTATTATAATGAGCATTCCTAGAAAATTTTCTATCATAAATGTAGGCATGACACTTTTGGGAACTACTAGCCATAGGGGCCTTCCCTTTCTCCTTGTTGAGAACGGGAGCCTTTTGGCTTGTTAAGTTCTTGGCTTCTTTTCGAAAACCAAGCCCATCCTTAATTGAGGGATGTCTACCAACGGTGTAGACATCCCTAGTAAATTTTAATTTGTCAAAATCAATTTTGCAAGTCTTAAGTTGAGCATTAAGACTTGCCACCTCATTGTTCAATTTAGTAATAGACGCAAGATGTTCAACACAAGCATCAATATCAAAATCCTTGCATCTATTACAAATAACAACATGCTCTACACATGATTTAGTTACATTAGCTTCCTCTAGTTTACCATTTAATTCAACATTCAAATTCTTTAGACTAGAGACAGATTCCTGACAGGCAGACAACTCAGAGGATAGCATTTCATTTCTTTTAAGTTCTAAGGCAAGAGATTTTTGAACACTAACAAATTTGTCATGTTCCTCATACAAAATGTTCTCTTGCGTTTCTAGCAATCTATCTTTTTCATTTAGAGCATCAATTAACTCATTTATTTTATCTACTTTAGCTCTATCTAAACCCTTAAATAAATTAGTATAATCTACTTCATCATTAGATGACTCTTCATCACTAGAAGAAGTATACTTGGGAGTGTCCCGTACCTTTTTCTCCTTGGCCATAAGACATGTATGGCGTTTGTTGGGGAAGAGTGAGGATTCGTTGAAGGCCGAGGCAGCGAGTCCTTCGTCGTCGGAGTCAGAAGAGGAGCAGTCCGAGTCCCATTCCTTTCCAAGGTGCGCCTCACCCTTTGCCTTCCTGTAGTTCTTCTTTTTCTCCTTCTTCCCGTTCTTTTCTTGTCCCCGGTCACTATCATTATTGGGACAATTTGTGTAACACCCCTGGTGTTACTGTTACTAAAACTTGAGCATAACATCATAAGCATAGCATATCATGTGTTTGTCACACCTAGAATGCATTCACTAGGCAAAAAGTTCAAACAAGATGTGTTGATATGACATTTTGTGAATAAAACCCTAGGGTAGGGTACTCAACCCTGGATTGGGTTTAATAGAGCAAACAAGGCCTAAACAAGAGAAAAACTTCAAAACTTATTAGAGATGATCATAAAAGGGTCACCTTGAATAGACTTATGGGATATCCAAACCCTAGAAGTATCAAAAACTTCAAAAAGAACCCTAGAAAGCCCTAAACCTAAACCCTAGGGGGCTAAGTGCAAATTAGTGCACTTTTGGACTAAAGTGCAAAAACTATAAAAGTAAGATGTCTTAAGTCATATAGTTCACAAATGAGTGGATTTGCAAGTTAAACCTTGAGTTTTGGACTAATTTGCAAAATAGCCACACTAATACTCATATGGCTAAGTCTGAAATCAGTGACATTAGCCCAACTTTGAAGCCTCATATCTTCCAAGTTATGAGTATTTTGCCCTAGGTCACCACATCAACTTTGTAGATCTATGGAAGGAGAATAACTTTGCTATAGAAATCATGCCTTGGTACCATGAAGAATTCTGAAATAAATGAGCCTGAAGTTGGACTGTCAGACTGCTTGGAATCTGAAATTCAGACTGACAGTGGAATAACATGGAGTTAGGGTTCGAATTTAAGCATGATCCAGTAAAAATTTGATTAGGGACGCTATAATAAAGATGGAGATGGTTTAAAGGTCTACAACTTTGATGCAGAGCCTTGGATATGTTGCCATAGAGAATTGGGAGAAAATTTACCCTAAACATCGTCTGTCAGGCGCTCTGTTAGAGGTTCCAATGGTACAGTGAACTGCACAAGATCACTGATGCAGTGCATCTCGCCGCCGGCGAGCTACGCATGGATTCACGCTTTTGCCGCCGTGATTCTTGCTCGGAACAATTGGATAACGCTCGGGGGTGAGTAAGTATCACTGCCGTGGATAAACTCCGGCCATTAAACTACTCCGGCCACCGTACCGAGCTTGCCACGGTGGATTCGGATGAGCTCGCCGGTGACAGCCACCTCACGGCCTTGCGCCACGTACCTGGGCACATTCACCGCATCGCCGTGACTCACTTTGGCTATCTGATCATCGCCGGCGAGGGCTGCCACGGTAGATGCCAAGAATTCCTTGCGCTAATAACTCCTTGTTCCTCCGGCCGCCGCGCGTCGTCGTTTGATTCACCGGCCACCGCTTGCGGGCTCTATAAATTGAGCACGTCCTTGGCTCCGTCATGTAATCAAGCAACTAGCACACCCACCCGCACCTCAAATCCTCCACCAGAGAGCTCCAATTTTGGATTCTCCCCAAAACACTCAAGAACCCCGCTCGGTTTAGCCTCACCGCGGCCAACTTATTCCAGGTTAATTCAAGCTCCCCGATCGTTTGTTCTAGCGTCCTTAAGTTCTCCTCAAGCTCGTCGACCCCTCTGATTGAACTAAACCAAAGTGGATCACCAGGAACACGTTGTTCCTTTGATTGTCCGCGCTGTCACCGTGGCCAGAACCATTTGGGTAGTCATTCGTGAAATTGAGTGGGGGGAAACGCTCATTAGGTCTTGAATTCGGTCTCGGCTAAGATAGGGCACTGGTCATTGAGTTAATTGGCCGGTACACGAGCTCATCGGAGCTCTGCGCGACGCTGTCCGCCGTCAAGGACTAGGTTCGTGAAGGAATAGAAGCTCGGGGGGATTTCTGTAAACTGTCAGTGAGACGTTGAATAGTAACTAGGGGTTCTTAGCGGATATTCAAAGCAGCGAGGGCCTCTACGCAAACCTACCACCACGGGCGCGCGCGGGCGAGTTTCACCAGTAGATGGGCCAGCTGGGCTGAATCAGGTCCAGTACTATTCATCATTTTTCTTTTTCCTTTTTTACCGGAGCTAAAGAAATTCTAGGAAATTGTAAAAAAATCCTAAAAATACCAGACCAATTTTGCTAGATTTCTAAATTCCTATAGAATTTAATAAAAATAGTTTCCTGATTTTTAGTCCAAAAGAGAAATTATAGAGTATTTAAAACAACCTAAAACTATGCTTCTGGATTTTTAGAGAATAAATAATAAATCCAAAATTCACTAAATTTTTAGGATAAACTCTAAATAATATTTAGAAGCCTTGGGTAAAGTTTGGTATGTTTTGGACCATGTTTGATACTTAGAACCCAAAACCCTACCTCGTGCCCTGTGAACTTCACTATTGACTCCGGAAACCCTAAGTTCTCGGAGATCCGTGAAGGAAAATTGTATTCAAGACTTTAGATAATAAACTTAATTTATCTTTGCACTCTCATGAGCATTACATGAGCATTCATTATTATGTATGGTTATATTTAGAAAACGAAGAAGAAGTAGAAGTCGAAGAAGAGAAGACTTCACCACCACCACCCGAGGAACATCAGGCAGGCAATTGTTTCTATTTTGATATCTGCGGAACTGAACCTGATTCACCAGTAACACAAGGCAAGCCCCGGTGCATTTGCCACCTCCTTGTTCCTTTGAAAATCTTTCTCACTTACTTGATGCATTAGGTGATAGGAGTTGTGTGCTAAACTATTGTTGCATCCCCTTCCTTGGATTATTTCCTAATCCCTGTTTTACAAAAGAATTTCTTATGCTTAGATTTTGTCACATCCGGTTTTAGAAGGCAAACCGAATGCGAACCATGTACGTGCCAGGATCAGTTATTCACGTACACAGCAGTTACATAACATGGACATCATCACACAGTGCTCAAAATAGCATTAAAAGGGAAATAATAGTCGATTACATCATACGTCTGAGACGTCCATATAGTTCTTACAATAAATCAAAGTGCGGAAAAGAAACGTAGATAACACGGCCTTCACAGGCAGCCGACTGGGGGTTGCCGCTAACCCACGCCTAGAACTCGTCGTAGTCTTGGAACTCCTGGAAGTCTCCTTCCACAGCTTCATCTTCTCCTGAGCAGTGGTTGCAATGCTGACAACCTGGGGGGGGGGAATTTGGTGTGTAGAGCAAGGGTGAGTACACATCAACATACTCAGCAAGCATCCCATTTGGCTGTAGTGGACTAGCTTTATGTGGGGATAAGTCAAGCAGTTGCTTTTAGCTGGTCAGGTTATTACTTACTAGTAGAAAGCCAGGCTTTAACATTAACCCAAGTTATTAGCCCAATGTATCCTTTCCAAACGGAAAGAATACCACTTACCAATACCATAATCATAATCAGAACCATCAATCTCATTGCCACCTGTACCAAAGTATCTCTGATCAAGTATCACTAATCTCTGGAGCTCCCTTGGCCGCTCATAACCGTGAGCACGGCTGATATATCAGTTTCATAACACTCTGCAGAGGTTGCGCACTTTACCCACAAGTCGTGATTCCCTCTCTAGCCCGGGCTTGCAAGACCCTTATTCACTCCCAAGGTGAATGGCTAGGGATTCACTACGAAGCCTTTACAAAGATTCCCCGGGGCTGTAGCCACCCGTTAGGTTTCCTAAATGTACCGCACTCCTCCCCAAGGGACAAATCAACCTTGGCAGAGCGAGCCACATACACCGAGCCCCATTGACGGCACAACGGCTAAGCGATCTACACCCCGGTTCCTCTAATTATTCAGCTAAGGGCGTCCCATTCCACCCTCATGGTTGCACTGTTTTCTCGGGCGGTCATCCATTGAACAGGTCCTTACGGAGAGGCACTCGAGAAACCGCTCGAGTCCCCTTGAAGGTCACAAGTATAATCATAAATAAGAAGGGGAAAACAGTGTATCATAGATAATCACATCATGTTCATTGATTAGAGTTGAGCAATAGCATCAGACTAAGCAGTAATAATCCGACCCAAATAGGTAAACAAGGACATGGATAACAAAAGCTAGTCAATCCTTAGGTATAAATGTGTAATGCGGGAGGTGAATTAAAGAATGAATAGGACAGAAATAGGTCAAAGGACACTTGCCTCCACCAACCGACTGCTGCTCAGGGGCTTCTCCTGCGAATTCCTCGGGCTCTTCGACCGGATCGTATGCGAGCGCAAACATACATACATCCACATATTTAATACAAAAGAACAGTACACCATACAAGGGAACAAGTAAAGCGAATATGCATCAAGTATGGCATTCGATATCGCATTTATTATGGTTAGAAAGAAACGGGGAAAGATCTCGCAGGGGGTTAAAGCTTATGCACTAATGATTAGTTACAATTGGTTCTTAACAAAAGAATTCTGTTATATACACTAATGGAAACCTGGTCATTTTAAGTTGATCAACATTGAACGAGATAAACAGTTAATTACATGAATCAACTAGCGTAACGGAATTTTAAATTGAGCTTCCTATTACAATATCATGAACAATGATTAGCCTACCTAAAATAAAATAACTATGATCACAGAAAGTAAAATAAAATAAAATAAAATAAAAAAATAAAAAAACAGGGGGGGCGGTTGAACCGGCCGGGGGCAGGGCGGCCGAACAGGGGCGACCGAGCGCGGGGGGGGGGGGGGGGGGGCTGAGCCGGGGCGGTTGAACCGGCCGGGGGCGGTTGAACCGACCGGCTGGGCGGCCGAGCACGCAGGGGCGGGGCGCGGCCGGGCGGCTGCCAGGGCACGGCCAGGGCCGGCTGGGGCGCGGCTGGGGCGGGCTGGGGGCTGGCCGGGGCCGGCTGGGGCGCGGCCGGGCGGGGCTGGGGGCTGGCCGGGCGCGGCTGGGGGCTGGCCGGGGCCGGCTGGGGCCAGGGCGGCGCGGCCAGGGGCGGCCGGGCCATGGCCGGACGGGGAGGGGGAGAGGAGGGGAGAGGGGAGGGGGAGGGAGAGAGGGGGCTCACCGGAGACGGGCGGCCGAGGGCGGCGGTTGGGCCGGCTGCAGGGGCGGCCGGGCAAGGGTAGGGGCGGCGGCTAGGGTGGGGAGAGGGAGAGAATGAGAGGGAGGGAGAGAGGATTGGGGGGAAAAGGGGAGGGGGGTGGGGCGGTTGGGCCACTTGGGCCCAAGGGGGCGCGCGCAGGGGGCGGCTGGGCCGGCCAGGGGGCCCACGGCGCGGGAGAGAGAGAAGGGAAGAGGGAGAGAGAAAGAAAGAAAAAGAAAAAGAAAAAGAAAAAGGTTATCTCCTTATTTTTGAAATCCGATCTTCCTAGATGAATGCATCCACGTTCTCAATCAATCCAAAAGAATGCATGGTTCGGCATGGTGCATCAAACAACATAAAACAGTTTTAGGGTTTTTTCTTTACACGGGAATTCCAAACCGAATCCCGCTAGCTTTGGAAAAGATCAAGGTTTAGCGAGGGGAAAAAGAAAAAGAAAAGGTAACGCCCGAATTTGGCGAGTAAAGAAAAGAAAAAATTCAACTGCAAAATTCGGGGCGTTACAGATTTGCTTTAGAAAAACAAAATGTTTTGTTTTCTCAAAAGATGATGTTGCAAAGTAGGTGGGATGTTTTCAAAAACAAAACTTGATGGTGGATCCATCATGGCCATGATGGGTTCAACATCGGAAAAGATGTACCTCTGCCAGGTACCAAACTTTGGGGTTTGAAATGATTAGGCTGAGACCGGGCGGGTGACTTGCACGAGAAGAGAGTCTCGATGTAGTGTCTCCGTCTGAGTCGATTAAGGACCGTCTCGATGTAGGCCTACTGACCGAGGACCCTTTAACTGGTCACATGCCTCGTCATGGGTAAGCTTTGCCTCGGGCAGACTAATACCAGAATAAGATACCACGCAATGGGAGTGGAGAGATGGCGAGAGTAGCGTGTACCCTCCGTGGCAAGAGACTGGACGGTGGTGTATCTGTGCTCTCGGTTGGCGTGAACCTGATCTGGTCTTAAGAACCCCGGTGGCGAGTTGACATATGCAAGGGTTAAGTGCTACATATGTCGTGTGATTGGAGATCCTCAGCTGAGTATAATCGATTCGGATCGTCGTAACTTCGCGGTTATGAAGACTTGGTCACTGACTTACACGTAGCAATCCAGTAAAGATGAAGGGTTGTTAAGAAATTGGCCAGTGCAGGTCAAGTGATTGAACTAGGGTAGAGAGAACCCTAGTTACAGGTAATTTTACTTAACCTGACAAATAAAACTGGATTTTTAAGGATCCACTTTTAGTATGCATTTCTGCAAACAGAGTCATCGATTATTGATAAGCCTTACCTTGACTCCCTCTAGCCAGCATACCCTTGAGAGTCTTTTCATTAGTTGGGTAAGACTTGCTGAGTAATTCCATACTCAGGGCTTTGTCCCATGTTGTTTTAGGTGAAGAAGCGGCAAAATTTCGCTGCTTTTGTTCAAAGGTGGTGCCCAAGAAGGAAAACCAGGTGTAAAGCTGTGGGAGGAGAGGATCCTCCATAAAACTTTTGTTTAATACTTATCGGGAGGGGTTTTTGCCTCCCATGGTTTGTAATAATAATACTCTCCACTCGTATATTTTGTTCTGGTCTGTATCTATATAACTCTGTCTTACTTTTCAATAAAGGTAAGTTAATGTAACTGCTTCCGCATTTTCATATCTCTGATGCTTGTAATGGCTACGTGACTGGTGAAACGCTCTTGGGAAAGGTAAAGAAAGCGGATACCGAACTTGTCAAGCAGTTCAGGGGCACCTGCAGGGTTGTCTGAAGTCTGTTGGACAAGGACAACTGTGGGTGGGCCTAATGACTTGAGAGGTTCCGTCACAATTTGCAATAAAGTGACCAGTCTTACCGCATTTGAAGAAGGAGCGTTTTCCCTTGGTTTTATTCCTGTTGGGGTACTCCTTACGTCCTTTGAGTGCGGTCTTGAAGTGCTTGATGATAAGCGCCATCTCATCTTCATTGAGTCCGGCAGCCTCCACTTGAGCTACCTTGCTTGGTAGCGCCTCCTTGCTGCTCGTTGCTTTGAGAGCAACGGGCTGTGGCTCGTAGATAGGTAGTGGACCATTCAATGTGTCATCCACGTATCGTGCCTCCTTTATGAAAGTCGCCTAGAGGGGGGGTGAATAGGGCGAAACTGAAATTTACAAAGTTAATCACAACTACAAGCCGGGTTAGCGTTAGAAATATAATGTGAGTCCGAGAGAGGGCGTAAAAACAAATCGCAAGCGAATAATGAAGTGAGACACACGGATTTGTTTTACCGAGGTTCGGTTCTCTCAAACCTACTCCCTGTTGAGGTGGTCACAAAGACCGGGTCTCTTTCAACCCTTTCCCTCTCTCAAACGGTCCCTTGGACCAAGTGAGCTTCTCTTCTCAATCAACCGGGAACCAAACTTCCCCGCAAGGACCACCACATAATTGGTGTCTCTTACCTTGATTACAATTGAGATGATCGCAAGAAAGAATGAGAAAAGAAGCAATCCAAGCGCAAGAGCTCAAATGAACACAACAATCACTCTCTCTAATCACTAAAGCTTTGAGTGGAATTTGGAGAGGATTTGATCTCTTTGGTGTGTCTAGAATTGAATGCTAGAGCTCTTGTAAGTAGTTGGAAGGTGGAAAACTTGGATGCCATTGAATGTGGGGTGGTTGGGGTATTTATAGCCCCAACCACCAAAAATGGTCGTTGGAAGTGTGCTGTCGCATGGCGCACCGGACAGTCCGGTGCGCCAGCCACGTCAGCCTGTCGTTGGGGTTCGACCGTTGGAGCTCTGTCTTGTGGGCCCGCCTGGCTGTCCGGTGGTGCACCGGATAGGCCCTGTAGGCTGTCCAGTGTGCCACCCGCGCGTGCTCTGCTCCTCTGCGCGCGCTGGCGCGCATTTAATGCGTTGCAGTCGACCATTGTGCGCGAAGTAGTCATTGCTCCGCTGTCACACCGGACAGTCCGGTGAATTATAGCGGAGCGGATTCCCGAAGCTGGCGAGTTTAGAGTCGCTCTCCTCTGGAGTACCGGACACTGTCCGGTGGTGCACCGGACAGTCCGATGAATTATAGCGAAGCGCCTCTGAGATTTCCCGAAGGTGAAGAGTTCAGCTTGGAGTCCCCTGGTGCACCGGACACTGTCCGGTGGTGCACCGGACAGTCCGGTGCGCCAGACCAGGGCACACTTCGGTTGTCCCTTTGCTCTTTTGTTTGAACCCTTTTTCTTGGTCTTTTTATTGGCTTATTGTGAACCTTTGGCACCTGTAGAACTTATAAACTAGAGCAAACTAGTTAGTCCAATTATTTGTGTTGGGCAATTCAACCACCAAAATCTATTTAGGAAATAGGTGTAAGCCTAATTCCCTTTCAATCTCCCCCTTTTTGGTGATTGATGCCAACACAAACCAAAGCAAGTATAGAAGTGCATAATTGAACTAGTTTGCAAAAATTAAGTGCAAAGGTTACTAAGAATTGAGCCAATAAATATTTTCATAAGATATGCATGGATTGTTTCTTTATTTTTGACATTTTGGACCACGCTTGCACCACATGTTTTGTTTTTGCAAATTCTTTTTGTAAATCCTTTTCAAAGTCCTTTTGCAAATAGTCAAAGGTAAATGAATAAGATTTAGAGAAGCATTTTCAAGATTTGAAATTTTCTCCATTTGTTTCAAATGCTTTTCCTTTGACTAAACAAAACTCCCCCTTAATAAAAATCTTCCTCTTAGTGTTCAAGAGGGTTTTAAGACATCAATTTTGAAAATACTAATCTCCTCCTTTTGAACACAATGAGATACCAATTTGAAAATCATAAGTTTTAAAATTTGGTGGTGGTGCGGTCCTTTTGCTTTGGGCTCATACTCTCTCCCCCTTTGGCATGAATCGCCAAAAACGGAATCATTAGAGCCCTTTAATTACTTTCTCCCCCTTTGGTAACTCATATATGAGAGAAAATTATACCAAAGACGAAGAATTGCTCGGAGCGACGGCGAAGGATGAGTTATGGAGTGGAGTGGAAGCCTTTGTTTTCGCCGAAGACTCCAATTCCCTTTCAATATACCTATGACTTGGTTTGAAATACACTTGAAAACACATTAGTCATAGCATATATCAAAGAGATATGATCAAAGGTATATTTATGAGCTATGTGTGCAAGACATCAAAAGAAATTCCTAGAATCAAGAATATTTAGCTCATGCCTAAGTTTGTTAAAAGTTTGTTCATCTAGTGGCTTGGTAAAGATATCAGCTAGTTGATCTTTAGTGTTAATATATGCAATCTCGATATCCCCCTTTTGTTGGTGATCCCTTAGAAAATGATACCGAATGGTTATGTGTTTAGTGCGGCTATGCTCAACGGGATTATCCGCCATGCGGATTGCACTCTCATTATCACATAGAAGAGGAACTTTGGTTAATTTGTAACCGTAGTCCCTAAGGGTTTGCCTTATCCAAAGTAATTGCGCGCAACAATGGCCTGCTGCAATATACTCGGCTTCGGCGGTACAAAGAGCTACGAAATTTTGCTTCTTTGAAGCCCAAGACACCAAGGATCTCCCCAAGAACTGGCAAGTCCATGATGTGCTCTTTCTATTGATTTTACACCCCGCCCAATCGGCATCCGAATAACCAATTAAATCAAATGTGGATCCCCGAGGGTACCAAAGCCCAAACTTAGGAGTATAAGCCAAATATCTGAAAGGGAAATGTGCCCTTGGGCCATTTCTAAGTATTTTGGTGGTTTAGTGTCCAACACAAGTGCCTAAGTGTAAAAACGTGGACAAAGTACAAATGAAGGATAAAGGTATGTTTCTCAGACTTAGTACATTGTTTTAGAGACTAATGTATTGTGTCTAAGTGCTGGAAACAGGAAAAATCCAATTGGAAATGTCTTGGCTCGAGCAGCCAAGAATCTGCTCAGTCTAGGAGCACCGGACTGTCCGGTGGTGCCAACGGTCGACTGCGCCATTTTTGGAAGGAAATCGGGCACCGGACTGTCCGGTGCACCAGTCGACGGAAGGCAAGATCAGCCTTCCTAGATTGCTCTCAACGGCTCCTAGCTGCCTTGGGGCTATAAAAGGGACCCCTAGGCGCATGGAGGAGCATACCAAGCATTCCTACAACATTCCTAAGCACCAAGACATCGATTCCACGCCTTTGATTCTTTGCGATAGCAATTAGAGCTCTAGTTGAGTGGTGAACTCATTGAGTTGTGTTGTGAGCTCTCGTTGCGACTTGTGTGTGTGGTGTTGCTGTGATTTCTTATCTTGAGTGCGTTGCTAATCCCCCCTTGCTCTGTGCTTCTTTGTGAATTTCAAGTGTAAGGGCGAGAGGCTCCAAGTTGTGGAGATTCCTCGCAAACGGGATTGAGTAAAGCAAGCAAAACACCGTGGTATTCAAGTGGGTCTTTGGACCGCTTGAGAGGGGTTGATTGCAACCCTCGTCCGTTGGGACGCCACAACGTGGAGTAGGCAAGCGTTGGTCTTGGCCGAACCACGGGATAACCACCGTGCCATCTCTATGATTGATTTCTTGTGGTTATTGTGTTTTGTCTCCTCTCTAGCCACTTGGCATTTACTGTGCTAACGCTTAACCAAGTTTTTGTGGCTTAAGTTCTCAAGTTTTACAGGATCACCTATTCACCCCCCCTCTAGGTGCTCTCAATTGGTATCAGAGCCGTTCTCTTTACAAAGGGACTAACCGCCCGAAGAGATGGATCCTAAGGGGAAGGGTATCGTGATCAACGATAAAGAGAAGGAATCCTTCGTCAACGAGCCGAAGGACGACAAGCCTATCGACTCCGGCTCGGGCCATAGACGGAAAGAAGGGAAGAAGAAGAAGACGAGACGCATCAAGGAGGTCGTCTACTACGACGACAGCGATGAGTCTACTTCTTCCCAAAAGGACGACGACCACAACGACTACGAGAGAAGGAAACCGGTCAATTCGAACTTTTCTTTTGATTACTCTCGTATTCCTCAAAGTACAAATGCTCATTTATTATCTATTCCACTTGGTAAACCTCCTCATTTTGATGGAGAGGACTACGGATTTTGGAGTCACAAAATGCGTAGTCACTTGTTCTCTCTCCATCCTAGTATATGGGAGTGTTGGGGGCCTTCGTCCTCCGAAGGTCCTCAAAAACAAGATTTGACAATGTTTTCCAAGTGAATTGTATGAACAGGTATCTTCGGACTCAGATTATGAACATGGAGTACGGTCAGGACAAAGCCTAAGCCAGACGAAGGGGGATTGAGATGAAGGACGGGCTGATTACCAAGCTGTACGAAGGATGGTGCACAGCCGAAGCTATGCGCAGGAAAGCTTCGTCGCGATAGCAGAAAGGGGAACCGACCTAAAGATGAAAAGACTACTTAGGCCTTAATAGATTCCCATAAGTCATTAGCAAATGTAATGGGCATGAATGTAATTTTACATGGGCTGCGTCCCACGCCTATAAATAGATGAACAGTACTCCCGTACTGTTCACGCTGACTTGGCATTTGCTTTTGCGTCATCTTTATACTTTTGCCTTCCTGCAATCCGAAGGTACACTTGTAATCTGAAATCATTTCTATTTTTCTATGATAATAAAATAGAAATGACGTTGTGATAATATTTAAATGTTTATATTACTTCTTATGTTACATATAAGTTCTTCATCACTATTTATTATGCTTACGAAGGTATGTTGTTTGTGGTCTTCGTCCGAAATACATTACATCCCGAAGGGAAATAATGTTTCAGAGGACGAAGGACTTTATCATTTAACACTTTTTATGTTGCCTTGTTCTTAATCCGAAGCATTTGAGAATAAGTCCCCAACATTGGCGCCCACCTCCGGTGAACTTACTTCCACTCTTTGAGTTTTTGAACACCTTCGGCGATCATAAACCTTCGCTATGGCGCCGAAGAAAGCTTCAGCAACTGGCACTGCAGCTCTCCAACCGCTGGACCCCAATCAGGAGACTGTCTCTCTTCGGGAAGCCCGAAGCCAGAAGAGGAAGGTTGTTAGCCCGACACAGCCAGAGGATGAGATAGACCAGGAGATCAGAAACATGGAGATGCTTCATCAACAGGTGCAGAGGAAGAAGGAAAAGATGGCCAGGCTAGCTGAACTACAAAGGCAGATAGACGAAGCCTCTGAGGAGGTTCGTCATCTTACTCAGGATGAGCAACACCGAAGGCCTCAGCACCAAGACCTTCATCAGGAGGGTTTCCTCAATGAAGATGACTGGTATGACAATTTCCATCATGGGAATTTTGTTTTTGATGATGCTTCTCCTCTGTCCGCTGAGCTGCAGGCTACACCTTGGCCTCCGTCCTACAAGCCGCCTCAGCTTCCCATATTTGATGGCCACTCAGACCCGAAGCAGTTTTTGATGAGCTACGAAGCAACAGTATCTTCGTATGGTGGCAATGCTGCGATCATGGCCAAATCTTTTGTTATGGCTGTCAGGAGTGTTGCTCAAACCTGGTACTCCTCCCTTCGACCAGGAACGATCACTTCGTGGCAAAAGCTGAAGGACTTATTGTTAACTAGTTTCCAAGGGTTCAAGACGAAGCCGGTCACGGCTCAAGCTCTATTCCAGTGCACCCAGGATCACGAAGAGTACCTTCAGGCGTACGTCCGGAGGTTCTTGCGTTTGAGGGCACAGGCACCAACAGTGCCCAACGAAATTGTCATTGAGGCCATGATCAAGGGGCTTCGGCCAGGACCGTCAGCTCAGTACTTCGCTAGGAAGCCTCCTCAAACTTTGGAGAAGCTGCTCCAGAAGATGGACGAGTACATTCGGGCCGATAATGATTTTCGCCAAAGAAGGGAGGAGGCTTTCAGGTTTTCTGAAATGACCAGGGGCTTCGGAGGGAGGTTCTATCCGAGGCACGTGAGATCAATTCATAACTCTACCCAAAATGATGATACAGGGAGCCAACAGCAAAGGCCACAGTGTTCCTCACAGACTTCGGGGCAACAGCAAGGCTCCTTCCGACCACCAGCTCCGAGAGGCAGAGGTGCCAGGGGCTTCGGCGGAAGATTTGGCAATCAGCCAAGAAGAATTTTTTGCTTGTTCTGTGGTGAGAACAAAGGCCATACCACCAGGATGTGCCATGTTACCATCCAGAAGCAAAAGGAAATAGCCGAAGCTGCAGCACAACAGGCTCAGCCGAAGCAGGTCATGCACACTGCTTCGTATCATTCGCCTTACATCCCAGAGTATGTAGGCAATCACCCTGCAGTTTCTGTTGCTTCGGCGAGTCAACCTCAAGCTTCCTGGCAACAGCTTCCGCCTCCACCACCGCTGCAACAAGGCCAGCAGCCAGAAGGGAGCCAATATGCTCCACACCAAAGGGACTTCAGAGAACAGTCCGAAGCTCGCACAGTCAACAGCACTGTGCTAGAGTCAAAGCACATCTATTGACAAATATCCTACCTTAATAGCAATCTTTTTCATTCAGTTTTATTTTCTGTATAATAAAGGACATTGTTTAGGTTTCATGTAAATAATTTCGTTGATTCCCACAAGGAAAATATATTTTCTTCACAGGCTTAAGTTGTTGAAGTTTAAAGATTTGCGATAACAAAGAGGACCTTCAAATTATCGAAAATTTTTCGAAGCAACAAAAAGTCGTTCTAAGGAACGCAGAGTAAGTTTGCCGAAGTCACAAAAAGCCGTTCCAAAGGGAGCGCAGTGTAAGTTTTCTGCTCCAAAGTCGTTCCAAAGGGAATGCAGAGCATACAGCGAAAAGTCAACGCTGATTCCGCCAAAAGTAAAAGGCGAAGAAGCTCCAAAGTCGTTCCTAAGGGAATGCAGAGCTTACAGCGAAAAGTCAACGCTGATTCCACCGAAAGTAAAAGGCGAAGAAGCTCCAAAGTCGTTCCTAAGGGAATGCAGAGCTTACAGCGAAAAGTCAACGCTGATTCCGCTGAAGTAAAAGGCGAAGAAGCTCCTAAGGGAGGCTTATAGTAAAAAGACAACGCTGATTCAAAAAGACTATGTGTTTTATCGCAGGAATGTGTGTGTACCTTCGGAATAAACACCATCTTACACAACATAACATCATCGCATCATTTCGCATAGCATAAGCATCATACATCATGCTGCATATGGCACAAGAAGGGGACATGATATCGATCTTCGGAAGAATGTTTTGAAAGGGGAAAATCATGCTAAGTTGCAAGCAGATATACTATTGATCTTCGGAAGTGTAGCTTCGGAGAACATCCTCACGAAGCTTGGATATCATTCATCAGAACACTATGGATATTGTGGTGACAAATAAAAATTCTTCTTCACGGAGCATGAAAAGAAGGGAAGGTGGTTTTTCGTCAAAGACTCAAAAACGGTACGTGTGTAAAATTTCATGCATCGTAAAGAATTGAGCAGTAAAAATAGGTACATTACATTCAGGGTTACAAAATGTTACACATATTTCATTTCAGAAGTTTTTACAATAGTGCTTAATCTTCTCTCAAAACAACTTCTGCAGCTTCGTTCAGGAGTCGGTTAACAACTTCATCCATGATAGCTTCAGTCATCTTTTTAATTTCCTCGTCTCCTTTCGGGTGAGGGCCCAGAGACGCTTTAGTAGGATCTGAAGGAGCACAGGACACGGCCACATTGCTATTACGAATTGCGAACGAAGTTTAAAACCAAAAATTACAACACAATAAAAACCATTAGCTAATACCTATTTGCCCTTCGGGCTCTGAGCTTTTGTCAGCGGCCTTAGCTACTTCTCTAGCGTCGTGAATGCCCTTCTCGCTTTTCTGGATAATTTCTCGAGCCATTTCTCGGCCACCATTATCCCAGACATCGGTGAAAAATTTTCCACCAACCATGCTAGCTTCGGCCGAAGGATCTCTTGCATCTTCGAAGGACAAAGCAGCCTTGGATTGCGCTAAAATCTTTACATGCTCGCAGCCTTTTTTCTCTAAAATGGTGGCAATTCCTCTAGCACCCGAGAAAGCACATATATCTCCGCGGCTATTTAAAATTTCCCCGAAGGCCTCAGCTTCGTGATCGATCCATTCGATGGGACCTTCGGGGTTGCCTCTTGTAAAGTTTTCTTCGCTCGAGAATGCGCCGACGCTGGCGAAGCTAGCTTTCAACTTCTTAACACACTCTATAGATTTGTTATAACACCTTTTCTTGGATGAACGAAGCTCTTCAACAGTTCCCTCTAAATGATTTGCCCATTGGTCGCTGAGTTCTCGCTTCGTTTCTTCAAGCATGCGTTCCTCTTTGGCTCTGGCCAGTTGTTTTCGAAGATCTTCAATTTCGCGCTTCTGAGCTTCAGCTTGACCTTTAAAAGTAGCTTCGTCTTCTTTTATTCTATTTATTAATGAATGTAATATTTTATCTTTTTCGAGACCTTCGTTCCTCAGTTCAATTACTTCGGAACGAAGGTTGCTCAGGGCTATAGCACACCCTTCGTCTTCAGCATCTTTCTGGGCCCTGAGGGCATTGCTAAGTATCAGGCCCTGCAAAGAAAAATATGTGTGCGTCAATAGATTTAAGCAAACGAAAAATTTTGGTCTCAACAAAAAATACAAAAATCCCATTTGTTGCACCTTTAAGCTATTATATGCCAGGCTGTCGGCCAGATCGTTCTTCGACAGCACCGAGAGCCCGTCTTCTAGTGTTGGGAATCCGAAGCTTTTGCTCATCTCCCGACAGACAGAAATCTCCTTGCTGTCAGGGAGACAATACAAAAAGTCTTCTTCTCCACTGCCATTAAATATTAACGCCCCCTTTGGATACTTCAGTTTTTGGGCGTAAAGCCGGGCCTCTTGTTTTTCTTTTCCTGATAATTGGTTCCCCGAAGCATGACGAACAATATAATCAAGGACTTTGGGGATGCTTCGGGGGCAATGACACTGATTTCTTCAACAAAAGTTGGCTCTGTTATTTTTTCTTCCTCGGTTTCCAAGGATTTTATCTTCGTGGCCTCTGAGGACCCAGCTTCAGCTTCAGTTTCTTGCTCTGGAGCTTTAGTACCAAAAATCTCAGTTTTCGCTTTGGAGGTTTCAACAGTCTTTTTCGGAGTTGTGCTTGAGGACTTAATTGTTTCTAGAACATCTAGCACGTTGACCATTCTTTTTCTTTTCGGAGTCACTGCTGACACCTTTTGATTTTTTACTGTCTCAACATTTGCTGCAGGACTCAAAACTTCTGATGTTTTTTCCTCAGTTGGTTTTTTCACTTCTTCCATTTTTTCTGTGGATGGCGCTTCGGCCATCTCTTTGGTTTCTGGTAACAAAATCTTCGGTTCTTCCAATTCCATCTTTGTTGGCGCTTCGGCCATTTCTGCGACTTCTTGCAGCAAGGTTGTTTTGGTTGGCTTTTCAGCTTCGGTGGCCGAAGAAGTTTCTCCGGTGAACTCAGGCACCGAAGCTGGTTCAATATAGCGTGGCCGATGTGTGAGGACCTTTATCCTCTTTCTTTTCGGTTCTGGCTTGCTAGGAGTAGTTGCAACTTCTTCTTTCGCAGAGGTTGTGTTTTTTCTTTTCTGCCCTCGAATGGGATAACGATAGTCAGGGTAGACGAACCCGATTGCATCAAACACCCGGTTCAGCCTTTTCTTTTTTCGGCCTCCGAAGGCTGCTGATAGTGCAGTATCTTCGGCCTTCGAATAAGCCCCAAGCAGTTCATCACTTAAATTTTCAATACTCTTTAACCAGTCATCATCTGGCTCAACGAATTTATCTCCGAACTTGAAAGTATACTTCAGCCTGATAAGTCCACCTTCGTCGGCCTCCTTCATGGTTTCTTGCGGCATTTCCCATTTCTCCGCGAGCGGCCATACTCTGAAGGCAATATGTTCTTGTACCAAATCTCTCGTTCCAATAAAAGAACAAATAACACCGAAGGCTCTCTGGCATTCTTCGGCAGCTTCATTCATTTCAACCTTCGGCCTCCGCAGGCCGAAGCTTTGCCAAATAGGGCGCATAATTATACCTTTAATATCTTCCTGTGCTTTCAGGTCATTTTTCACATAAAACCATTCTGTCATCCAGTCGCCGGGCCATCTCTTCCGAAAGGTTGGCACGGGACAGCTTGACCCAGACCGAGAAACGAAACTGTAGCAGCCAAAATTATTGTGATACTGTTCTTTACCCCAAGGTTTTGTTTCGTATGATAATTCGTGTATGTTACAGAAACTTTTTGCATCAGGTTCCAGACCTTGGCTTCTCACAGCCCATACGAAGATATTCAGCCTTATAATTGCTTCGGGGGTAAGTTGATAAAGACTTCAAACATTTTCAGCACCTCTACGACGAAGCTGCTCAGGGGAAATCGTAGTCCAACTTTCAAAAAGCTTCGGTACACTACGACTTCGTTCTCTTCAGGGTGTGGACAAGTCTTTTCCCCTTCGTCGGCCCTCACAACGGACAAATCCCGGAAATACCTTCCTCTCATATTGACAAGATGATTTTCTTTGATAGTTGATTTGCCGAAAACCGCATGGCTTGGTCGCCAAGGGCGATCTTCGGAGTCTTCACCACCACTGTCCACATCATAACTGTCGCTGTCACCAGTATCTTCAGACAAACCTTCCAGAATCTCCTTGGTGATTTTTTCCGTATTGGTCTTCGACATCGCTATAAGAAACCCCAAGTTCTTCTCTTCGTCGAGACTCAGCTTCATCTCAGCAGCAGCCTTCTTATCTTCAGACATCTTCGGAAGCACTAAAAACTGTTTTCAAAGCCGAAGCTTCAAAACTAAGAGCTCAGCAAATCTTAGTGCGCAAGAGCTAAAAATTGAGTGAGCGGGAGCAGATGGCAAGAGAGCGTACCGAATGAGTTTGCGGTATGATCTTATTTATACGCCCAGTGCGTTGAAAATTGAAAGACCCCGCTTGTCAGTGAATGTTGCTATTCTAGCAAAGGGAAGGTGTTTTTTTCGGACCTTCGGCTTAAGGCCTTCGTCCACATCGCAATCTGAATTTATCACTAACAAATTAATATTGCGAGGGGCTACTGTTGGGGGCCTTCGTCCTCCGAAGGTCCTCAAAAACAAGATTTGACAATGTTTTCCAAGTGAATTGTATGAACAGGTATCTTCGGACTCAGATTATGAACATGGAGTACGGTCAGGACGAAGCCTAAGCCAGACGAAGGGGGATTGAGATGAAGGATGGGCTGATTACCAAGCTGTACGAAGGATGGTGCACAGCCGAAGCTATGCGCAGGAAAGCTTCGTCGCGATAACAGAAAGGGGAACCGACCTAAAGATGAAAAGACTACTTAGGCCTTAATAGATTCCCATAAGTCATTAGCAAATGTAATGGGCATGAATGTAATTTTACATGGGCCGCGTCCCACGCCTATAAATAGATGAACAGTACTCCCGTACTGTTCACGCTGACTTGGCATTTGCTTTTGCGTCATCTTTATACTTTTGCCTTCCTGCAATCCGAAGGTATACTTATAATCTGAAATCATTTCTATTTTTCTATGATAATAAAATAGAAATGACGTTGTGATAATATTTAAATGTTTATATTACTTCTTATGTTACATATAAGTTCTTCATCACTGTTTATTGTGCTTACGAAGGTATGTTGTTTGTGGTCTTCGTCCGAAATACATTACATCCCGAAGGGAAATAATGTTTCAGAGGACGAAGGACTTTATCATTTAACACTTTTTATGTTGCCTTGTTCTTAATCCGAAGCATTTGAGAACAAGTCCCCAACAGGGAGATTGTAGAGAGTGGAATGCACTTTGATAGTACGGATAGTCCCATGTTCATTAATGAGCAAATTCATAAGAATGCACAAGCTACTACTGTTCTTCTAGCTTCATTGTGCAGGGATGAATACCACAAAGTGAGCGGCTTGGATAACGCCAAGCAAATATGGGACACCCTCAAGATTTCTCATGAGGGGAACGACGTCACCTTGCTCACCAAGATGGAGTTGGTGGAAGGCGAGCTTGGACGATTCGCGATGATAAGGGGCGAGGAGCCGACACAAACATACAACCGGCTCAAGACCCTTATCAACAAAATAAGGAGCTACGGAAGCACGCGATGGACGGACCACGACGTCGTCCGATTGATGCTAAGGTCCTTTACCGTTCTTGATCCTCATTTGGTGAATAATATTCGTGAGAATCCCAGGTACACCAAAATGTCGCCCGAAGAAGTCCTTGGAAAATTCGTAAGCGGGCGAATGATGATCAAGGAGGCGAGGTATGTGGACGACGCTCTGAATGGTCCAATCAAAGAGGCTCAACCTCTTGCTCTCAAGGGACAAGAAGCAAGGAGGGGCTACCTAGCAAGGTAGCACAAATTGAGGCGGTCGGACTTAATGATGAAGAGATGGCCCTCATCATCAAGAGATTCAAGACGGCGCTTAAGAGTCGCAAGGGACAGCCAAGCAAGACCAAAGCCAAGGGGAAGCGCTCATGCTTCAAATGCGGTAAGATTGGTCATTTTGTTGCTAACTGTCCCGACAATGATAGTGATCAGGATCAAGGGAACAAGAGGGAGAAGAAGAAAAACTATAAGAAGGCAAAGGGCGAGGCACATCTTGGCAAGGAGTGGGATTCAGATTGCTCCTTGTCCGACTCCGACAATGAAGGACTCGCCGCCACCGCCTTCAACAAGTCATCCCTCTTCCCCAACGAGCGTCACACATGCCTTATGGCAAGGGAGAAGAAGGTATGTACTCAAAACTCTACCCATGCTTCTTCAAGTGAGGATGAATCTAGTGATGAGGATGAAATAGATTATTCATGTTTATTTAAGGGCCTAGATAGAACCAAGGTAGATAAAATTAATGAATTAATTGATGCCTTGAATGATAAGAATAGGCTTCTAGAAAAACAAGAGGACTTGTTGTATGAAGAACATGACAAATTTGTAGAAGCTCAAAAATCTCATGCCTTAGAAGTTAAGAGAAATGAAATGCTTTCTTGTGAATTATCTTCTTGCCATGAGACAATTTCTAGCTTGAGAAGCATTAATGATGATTTGAATGCTAAGTTAGAAATAGCTAGTAAATCAACAACTTGTGTAGAAAATGTTGTTATTTGCAATAGATGTAAAGATTTTGATATTGATGCTTGTAGTGAACACATAGCTTCTATTGCAAAGTTAAATGATGAAATGACTAGTCTTAATGCCCAACTTAAGGCAAGCAAAAGTGATTTTGATAAACTAAAATTTGCTAGGGATGCCTATACGATTGGTAGACACCCCTCAATTAAGGATGGGCTTGGCTTCAAGAGGGAAGCCAAGAACTTAACAAGCCATAAGGCTCCCATCTCCGCCAAGGAGAAAGGGAAGGCCCCTATGGCAAGTAGTACTAAAAAGAACCATGCTTTTATGTACAATGATAGAAGACAGTCTCATAGGAGTTGTAATGCTTTTGATTCACATGCCTATGACTCTTATGCTATGTATGCTTCCAGTTCTTCCTATATGCATGGTAGAGATATGCCTAGGAAAAATATTCATCATGTGCCTAGGAAGAATATTGTTCATGTTCCTAGAAAAGTTATGAATGGTCCCTCTACAATTTATCATGCTTTAAATGCTTCCTTTGCTATTTGTAGAAAGGATAGGAAGATAGTTGCTAGGAAATTAGGGGCAAAATGCAAGGGTGATAAAACTTGCATTTGGGTCCCTAAGGAAATTGTGACTAACCTTGTAGGACCCAACAAGAGTTGGGTACCTAAGACCCAAGCCTAAATTTGCCTTGCAGGTTTATGCATCCGGGGGCTCAAGCTGGATTATTGACAGCGGATGCACAAACCATATGACGGGGGAGAAGAAGATGTTCACCTCCTACGTCAAGAATAAGGATTCCCAAGATTCAATCATATTCGGTGATGGGAACCAAGGCAAGGTGAAAGGTTTAGGCAAGATTGCAATATCCAATGAGCACTCTATCTCTAATGTGTTTTTAGTTGAGTCTCTTGGATATAATTTACTATCTATCAATCAATTATGTAATATGGGATATAATTGTCTATTTACAAATGTAGATGTGTCTGTCTTTAGAAGATGTGATGGTTCACTAGCTTTTAAGGGTGTACTAGACGGTAAACTTTATTTAGTTGATTTTGCAAAAGAGGAGGCCGGTCTAGATGCATGCTTAATCGCTAAGACTAGCATGGGCTGGCTGTGGAATCGCCGCTTAGCACATGTGGGGATGAAGAACCTTCACAAGCTTCTAAAGGGAGAACACGTGATAGGTTTGACTAACATGCAATTCGAAAAAGATAGACCTTGTGCAGCTTGTCAAGCAGGTAAACAAGTGGGAGGAGCACATCACAGCAAGAATGTGATGACCACTTCAAGACCTCTAGAGCTGCTGCATATGGACCTCTTCGGACCCGTCGCCTATCTGGGCATAGGAGGAAGTAAGTATGGTCTAGTTATTGTTGATGACTTTTCCCGCTTCACTTGGGTGTTCTTTTTGCAGGATAAGTCTGAAACCCAAGGGACCCTCAAGCGCTTCCTCAGGAGAGCTCAAAATGAGTTTGAGCTCAAGGTGAAGAAGATAAGAAGCGACAACGGGTCCGAATTCAAGAATCTTCAAGTGGAGGAGTTTCTTGAGGAGGAGGGGATCAAGCACGAGTTCTCCGCTCCCTACACACCTCAGCAAAATGGTGTGGTAGAGAGGAAGAACAGGACGCTCATTGATACGGCGAGGACTATGCTTGGAGAATTCAAGACCCCCGAGTGTTTTTGGTTGGAAGCCGTGAACACGGCTTGCCACGCCATCAACGGGGTCTATCTTCACCGCCTCCTCAAGAAGACTTCATATGAGCTGCTAACTGATGAAGAAGACGTTCCAACGGCCGCGATACGCACCATGGCGATTGGAGATGTACGGCCTCAGGAAAAATTGGAACAAGATCAACCGTCTTCCTCAACTATGGTGCATCCCCCAACCCAAGATGACGAACAGGTACCTCAAGTGGAGGCGCATGATCAAGGGGGAGCACAGGATGTTCAAGTTGAAGAGGAAGAAGCACCTCAGGCACCTCCAACCCAAGTTCGAGTGACGATCCAAAGGGATCATCCCGTCGACCAAATTTTGGGTGATATTAGCAAGGGAGTAACTACTCGTTCAAGATTAGTTAATTTTTGTGAGCATTACTCTTTTGTATCTTCTATTGAGCCTTTCAGGGTAGAAGAGGCCTTGCTGGATCCGGACTGGGTGCTGGCCATGCAAGAGGAACTCAACAACTTCAAGCGCAATGAAGTTTGGACACTGGTGCCTCGCCCCAAGCAAAATGTTGTGGGAACCAAGTGGGTGTTCCGCAACAAACAGGACGAGCACGGGGTGGCGACAAGGAACAAGGCTCGACTTGTGGCAAAAGGTTATGCCCAAGTCACAGGTTTGGACTTTGAGGAGACTTTTGCTCCTGTGGCTAGACTAGAATCAATTCGTATCCTGCTAGCATATGCCGCTCACCATTCTTTCAGGTTGTACCAAATGGATGTGAAGAGCGCTTTCCTCAACGGGCCAATCAAGGAGGAGGTGTACGTGGAGCAACCCCCTGGCTTCGAGGATGAACGGTACCCCGACCACGTGTGTAAGCTCTCTAAGGCGCTTTATGGACTTAAGCAAGCCCCAAGAGCATGGTATGAATGCCTTAGAGACTTTTTAATTGCTAATGCTTTCAAGGTCGGGAAAGCCGATCTAACTCTTTTTACTAAGACTTGCGATGGTGATCTTTTTGTGTGCCAAATTTATGTCGATGACATAATATTTGGTTCTACTAATCAAAAGTCTTGTGAAGAGTTTAGCAGGGTGATGACGCAGAAATTCGAGATGTTGATGATGGGCGAGTTGAACTACTTCCTTGGGTTCCAAGTGAAGCAACTCAAGGACGGCACTTTCATCTCCCAAACGAAGTACACGCAAGATTTGCTAAAGCGGTTTGGGATGAAGGACGCCAAGCCCGCAAAGACGCCGATGGGAACTGACGGACACACCGACCTCAACAAAGGTGGTAAGTCCGTTGATCAAAAAGCATACCGGTCCATGATAGGTTCTTTGCTTTATTTATGTGCTAGTAGACCGGATATTATGCTTAGCGTATGCATGTGTGCTAGATTTCAATCCGATCCTAAGGAGTGTCACTTAGTGGCTGTGAAGAGAATTCTTAGATATTTAGTTGCTACGCCTTGCTTCGGGATCTGGTATCCAAAGGGGTCTAACTTTGACTTGATTGGATATTCAGATTCCGACTATGCTGGATGTAAGGTCGATAGGAAGAGTACATCGGGGACGTGCCAATTCTTAGGAAGGTCTCTGGTGTCGTGGAACTCTAAGAAACAAACTTCTGTTGCCCTATCCACCGCTGAGGCCGAGTACGTTGCCGCAGGACAGTGTTGTGCGCAACTACTTTGGATGAGGCAAACCCTCCGGGACTTTGGCTACAATCTGAGCAAAGTCCCACTCCTATGTGATAATGAGAGTGCTATCCGAATAGCGGAAAATCCTGTTGAGCACAGCCGCACAAAGCACATTGACATCCGGCATCACTTTTTGAGAGACCACCAGCAAAAGGGAGATATCGAGGTGTTTCATGTTAGCACCGAGAACCAGCTACCCGATATCTTTACCAAGCCTCTAGATGAGAAGACCTTTTGCAGGCTGCGTAGTGAGCTAAATGTCCTAGATTCGCGGAACTTGGATTGAATTGTAGCATACATGTGTTTATGCCTTTGATCATGTTCATTCTGCATTTTGTTGCTTATTGTGGTGCTCAAGTTGTACAAGCACTCCCTGGACCTCACAAGTCCTTGTGCAAGTGATGCACATATTTAGGGGGAGTTGTGCTACAACTTGACCCTTTGAGACTAACCGTTTGCTTGAGTTTGCTTGATTTAGTCTCAAAGGAGTTTTGAAAGGGAAAAGGTGGACTTGGACCATGAAAGACTTCCACTGCACTCCGATGAGAGGGTAACTTATTCCAAGTTCATCTCATGTACTCTTATTGCCTTTGTGTTCTTATTTGAAGATTTTGGTGAGGCAATGGGGTTAAAGGGCCAAGATTGATCCCGTTTTGGTGCTTGATGCCAAAGGGGGAGAAAATAAAGGCCAAAGCAATAAATGGATCAGCTACCACTTGAGAGATTTTGAAAATAGTAGAATAGAGCTTTTTGGTTTGTCAAAACTCTTTTGTTGTCTCTCTTGTCAAAAGTTGGCTTCTTGTGGGGAGAAGTGTTGATTATGGGAAAAAGGGGAGTTTTTGAAATCTTGAATCAATTTCTCTTGGAATGACTCTCTTTATGTCTTAACATGTGTGTTTGACTTAGATATAGAAATTTGAGTTTGATTTGCAAAAACAAACCAAGTGGTGGCAAAGAGTGATCCATATATGTCAAATTTGAATCAAAACAATTTGAGTTCTTATTTGAAGTGATTTTGTACTTGTTCTACTTGCTTTATGTTGTGTTGGCATAAATCACCAAAAAGGGGGGAGATTGAAAGGGAAATGTGCCCTTGGGCCATTTCTAAGTATTTTGGTGGTTTAGTGTCCAACACAAGTGCCTAAGTGTAAAAAGGTGGACAAAGTACAAATCAAGGATAAAGGTATGTTTCTCAGACTTAGTACATTGTTTTATAGACTAATGTATTGTGTCTAAGTGCTGGAAACAGGAAAAATCCAATTGGAAATGTCTTGGCTCGAGCAGCCAAGAATCTGCTCAGTCTGGGAGCACCGGACTGTTCGGTGGTGCACCGGACAGTGTCCGGTGCGCCAGGCTGGCCCGAGCAAAGTGGCTGCTCTCGGGACTTCGACGGCGGTGTACGGCTATAATTCACCGGACTGTCCAGTGGTGCACCGGACTATCCGGTGGGCCGTTCACAGGCGAACTCGTCGCTCTCAGGAATTCATCGGCAACGTACGGCTATAATTCACCGGACTGTCCGGTGTGCACCGGACTGTCCGGTGAGCCAACGGTCGGCCGGGCCAACGGTCGGCCGCACGATCTGCGCGGGACACGTAGCCGAGCCAACGGCTAGTAGGAGGCACCGGACTGTCCGGTGTGCACCGGACATGTCCGGTGCGCCAACGGCTCTCTGGCTACCAACGGTCGACTGCGCCATTTTTGGAAGGAAATCGGGCACCGGACTGTCCGGTGCACCAGTCGACAGAAGGCAAGATCAGCCTTCCTAGATTGCTCTCAACGGCTCCTAGCTGCCTTGGGGCTATAAAAGGGACCCCTAGGCGCATGGAGGAGCATACCAAGCATTCCTACAACATTCCTAAGCACCAAGACATCGATTCCACGCCTTTGATTCTTTGCGATAGCAATTAGAGCTCTAGTTGAGTGGTGAACTCATTGAGTTGTGTTGTGAGCTCTCGTTGTGACTTGTGTGCGTGGTGTTGCTGTGATTTCTTGTCTTGAGTGCGTTGCTAATCCCCCCTTGCTCTGTGCTTCTTTGTGAATTTTAAGTGTAAGGGCGAGAGGCTCCAAGTTGTGGAGATTCCTCGCAAACGGGATTGAGTAAAGCAAGCAAAACACCGTGGTATTCAAGTGGGTCTTTGGACCGCTTGAGAGGGGTTGATTGCAACCCTCGTCCGTTGGGACGCCACAACGTGGAGTAGGCAAGCGTTGGTCTTGGCCGAACCACGGGATAACCACCGTGCCATCTCTGTGATTGATTTCTTATGGTTATTGTGTTTTGTCTCCTCTCTAGCCACTTGGCATTTACTGTGCTAACGCTTAACCAAGTTTTTGTGGCTTAAGTTCTCAAGTTTTACAGGATCACCTATTCACCCCCCCCCCTCTAGGTGCTCTCAATATCTCAAGATTCGTTTTACGGCCGTAAGGTGAGCTTCCTTAGGGTCGGCTTGGAATCTTGCACACATGCATACGGAAAGCATAATGTCCGGTCGAGATGCACATAAATAGAGTAATGAACCAATCATCGACCGATATACCTTTTGATCAACGGATTTACCTTCCGTGTCGAGGTCGAGATGCCCATTGGTTCCCATGGGAGTCTTGATGGGCTTGGCATCCTTCATTCCAAACTTGTTTAGAATGTCTTGAGTATACTTCGTTTGGCTAATGAAGGTGCCTTCTTGGAGTTCCTTCACTTGAAATCCTAAGAAATACTTCAACTCCCCCATCATTGACATCTCGAATTTATGTGTCATGATCCTACTAAATTCTTCACATGTAGATTCGTTAGTAGACCCAAATATAATATCATCAACATAAATTTGGCATACAAACAAATCATTGTCAAGAGTTTTAGTGAATAGAGTAGGATTGGCCTTTCCGACTTTGAAGCCATTAGCAATAAGGAAATCTCTTAGGCATTCATACCATGCTCTTGGGGCTTGCTTGAGCCCATAAAGCGCCTTAGAGAGCCTATAGACATGGTTAGGATACTCACTGTCTTCAAAGCCGGGAGGTTGCTCAACATAGACCTCTTCCTTGATTGGTCCATTGAGGAAGGCACTCTTCACGTCCATTTGATAAAGCTTGAAGCCATGGTAAGTAGCATAGGCTAATAATATACGAATTGACTCAAGCCTAGCTACGGGTGCATAGGTTTCACCAAAATCCAAACCTTCGACTTGGGAGTATCCCTTGGCCACAAGTCGAGCTTTGTTCCATGTCACCACACCATGTTCATCTTGTTTGTTGCGGAAGACCCATTTGGTTCCTACAACATTTTGGTTAGGACGTGGAACTAAATGCCATACCTCGTTCCTAGTGAAATTGTTGAGCTCCTCTTGCATCGCCATCACCCAATCTGAATCTTGGAGTGCTTCCTCTACCCTGTGTGGCTCAATAGAGGAAACAAAAGAGTAATGCTCACAAAAATGTGCAACACGAGATCTAGTGGTTACCCCCTTATCTAGTGGCCTGTCAGTCGTCATGATGTTCTTGTGTGGATGATGAACACCAACTTGCTTCCCAGCTTGGCATGCGCTACAAATCCTATCTTTCTCAAAATGAACATTTGTTAATCCTAAAATGTGCTCTCCCTTTAGAAGCTTATGAAGATTCTTCATTCCAACATGGGCTAGTCGGCGGTGCCAGAGCCAACCCATGTTAGTCTTAGCAATTAAGCAAGTGTCGAGTTCAGCTTTATCAAAATCTACCAAGTATAGCTGACCTTCTAACACTCCCTTAAATGCTATTGAATCATCACTCCTTCTAAAGACAGTGACACCTACATCAGTAAACAGACAGTTGTAGCCCATTTGACATAATTGGGAAACGGAAAGCAAGTTATAATCTAAGGAATCTACAAGAAAAACATTTGAAATGGAATGGTCAGGAGATATAGCTATTTTACCCAAACCTTTGACCAAACCTTGGTTTCCATCCCCGAATGTGATAGCTCGTTGGGGATCTTGGTTTTTCTCGTAGGAGGAGAACATTTTCTTCTCCCCTGTCATGTGGTTCGTGCACCCGTTATCGATGATCCAACTTGAGCCCCCGGATGCATAAACCTACAAAACAATTTTAGTTCTTGACTTTAGGTACCCAAACGGTTTTGGGTCCTTTGGCATTAGACACAAGAACTTTGGGTACCCAAACACAAGTCTTGGAGCCCTTGTGTTTGCCCCCAACAAACTTGGCAACTACCTTGCCGGATTTGTTAGTTAAAACATAAGATGCATCAAAAGTTTTAAATGAAATGCTATGATCATTTGATGCAGTAGGAGTTTTCTTCTTAGGCAACTTAGCACGGGTTGGTTGCCTAGAGCTAGATGTCTCACCCTTATACATGAAAGCATGATTAGGGCCAGAGTGAGACTTCGTAGAATGAGTTCTCCTAATTTTGTGCTCGGGATAACCGGCAGGGTACAAAATGTAACCCTCGTTATCCTGAGGCATGGGAGCCTTGCCCTTAACAAAGTTGGATAATTTCTTAGGAGGGGCATTAAGTTTGACATTGTCCCCCTTTTGGAAGCCAATGCCATCCTTGATGCCAGGGCGTCTCCCACTATAGAGCATACTTCTAGCAAATTTAAACTTTTCATTCTCTAAGTTATGCTTGGCAATTTTAGCATCTAATTTTGCTATATGATCATTTTGTTGTTTAATTAAGACCATATGATCATGAATAGCATTAATATCAACATCTCTACATCTAGTGCAAATAGAAACATGCTCAATGGTAGATGTAGAGGGTTTGCAAGAATTAAGTTCAACAATCTTAGCACGCAAAATATCATTATTGTCTCTAAGATCGGAAATTGTAACATTGCAAACATCTAAGTCTTTAGCCTTAGCAATCAATTTTTTATTTTCACATCTAAGGCTATCAAGAGAAATATTTAATTCATCAATCTTAGCAAGTAAATCAACATTATCATCTCTAGGATTGGGAATTGAAGTATCACAAACATTAGAATCAACCTTAGCAATTAATTTTGCATTTTCATTTCTAAGGTTGGCAATAGTATCATGGCATGTGCTTAGCTCACTAGATAATTTTTCACATTTTTCTACTTCTAGAGCATAAGCATTCTTAACCTTAACATGCTTTTTATTTTCCTTGATTAGGAAGTCCTCTTGAGAGTCCAAGAGATCATCCTTCTCATGAATAGCACTAATTAATTCATTTAATTTTTCTTTTTGTTGCATGTTGAGGTTGGCAAAAAGGGTACGCAAATTATCCTCCTCATCACTAGCATTACCCTCATCACTAGAGGTTTCATATTTAGTGGAGGATCTTGATTTTACCTTTTTCCTTTTGCCGTCCTTAGCCATGAGGCACTTGTGGCCGATGTTGGGGAAGAGAAGACCCTTGGTGACGGCAATGTTTGCGGCGTCCTCGTCGGAGGAGGAGTCGGTGAAGCTCTCGTCGGAGTCCCACTCGCGGCACACATGGGCATCGCCGCCCTTCTTCTTGTGATATCTCTTCTTCTCCTTTCTTCTCCCCTTCTTGTCGTCGCCCCTGTCACTGTCACTAGAAATAGGACATTTGGCAATAAAGTGACCGGGCTTACCACATTTGTAGCACACTTTCTTGGAGCGGGGCTTGTAATCCTTCCCCCTCCTTTGCTTGAGGATTTGGCGGAAGCTCTTGATGATGAGCGTCATTTCCTCGTTGTCGAGCTTGGAGGCGTCAATGGGTTGTCTACTTGATGTAGACTCCTTCTTCTCCTCCGTCGCTTTGAATGCGACCGGTTGTGCTTCGGACGTGGAAGGGCCATCAAGCTCGTTGATCTTCTTTGAGCCTTTGATCATCAATTCAAAGCTCACAAAATTCCCGATTACTTCCTCGGGAGTCATTAGTGTATATCTAGGATTGCCACGAATCAATTGAACTTGAGTAGGGTTAAGGAAAACAAGTGATCTAAGAATAACCTTAACCACTTCGTGGTCATCCCATTTTTTGCTCCCGAGGTTGCGCACTTGGTTCACCAAGGTTTTGAGCCGGTTGTACATGTCTTGTGGCTCCTCCCCTTGGCGGAGACGGAAGCGACCGAGCTCCCCCTCGATCGTTTCTCGCTTGGTGATCTTGGTCACCTCGTCTCCTTCGTGTGCGGTCTTTAGTACGTCCCAAATTTCCTTAGCACTTTTCAACCCTTGCACCTTATTATACTCCTCTCGACTTAGAGAGGCGAGGAGTATAGTTGTGGCTTGGGAGTTGAAGTGTTGGATTTGGGCCACTTCGTCCTCATCATAATCTTCATCCCCTACGGATGGTACCTGTACACCAAACTCAACAACATCCCATATACTTTTGTGGAGTGAGGTTAGGTGATATCGCATCATATCACTCCACCTAGCATAATCTTCACCATCAAACGTTGGTGGTTTGCCTAATGGGACGAAAAGTAAAGGTGTATGTTTAGGAATGCGAGGATAGCGTAGGGGGATCTTACTAAACTTCTTGCGCTCGTGGCGCTTAGAAGTAATGGACGGCGCGTCGGAGCTGGAGGTCGATGGTGATGAAGTGTCGGTCTCGTAGTAGACCACCTTCCTCATCTTCTTCTTTTTATCACCACTCCGATGCGACTTGTGGGAAGAGGATTTCTTCTCCTTCCCCTTCCCCTTGTTGCGGGACTCTTCCGATGAAGCCTTCCCATGGCTTGTAGTGGGCTTGTCGCCGGTCTCCATCTCCCTCTTGGCGTGATCTCCCGACATCACTTCGAGCGGTTAGGCTCTAATGAAGCACCGGGCTCTGATACCAATTGAAAGTCGCCTAGAGGGGGGGTGAATAGGGCAAAACTGAAATTTACAAAGTTAATCACAACTACAAGCCGGGTTAGCGTTAGAAATATAATGCGAGTTCGAGAGAGGGCATAAAAACAAATCGCAAGCGAATAATGAAGTGAGACACACGGATTTGTTTTACCGAGGTTCGGTTCTCTCAAACCTACTCCCCGTTGAGGTGGTCACAAAGACCGGGTCTCTTTCAACCCTTTCCCTCTCTCAAACGGTCCCTTGGACCGAGTGAGCTTCTCTTCTCAATCAACCGGGAACCAAACTTCCCCGCAAGGACCACCACACAATTGGTGTCTCTTGCCTTGATTACAATTGAGATGATCGCAAGAAAGAATGAGAAAAAGAAGCAATCCAAGCGCAAGAGCTCAAATGAACATAACAATCACTCTCTCTAATCACTAAAGCTTTGAGTGGAATTTGGAGAGGATTTGATCTCTTTGGTGTGTCTAGAATTGAATGCTAGAGCTCTTGTAAGTAGTTGGAAGGTGGAAAACTTGGATGCCATTGAATGTGGGGTGGTTGGGGTATTTATAGCCCCAACCACCAAAAATGGTCGTTGGAAGTGTGCTGTCGCATGGCGCACCGGACAGTCCGGTGCGCCAGCCACGTCAGCCTGCCGTTGGGGTTCGACCGTTGGAGCTCTGTCTTGTGGGCCCGCCTGGCTGTCCGGTGGTGCACCGGACAGGCCCTGTAGGCTGTCCGGTGTGCCACCCGCGCGTGCTCTGCTCCTCTGCGCGCGCTGGCGCGCATTTAATGCGTTGCAGTCGACCGTTGTGCGCGAAGTAGCCGTTGCTCCGTTGTCACATCGGACAGTCCGGTGTGCACCGGACACTGTCCGGTGACTCACCGGACAGTCCGGTGAATTATAGCGGAGCGGATTCCCGAAGCTGGCGAGTTCAGAGTCGCTCTCCTCTGGAGCACCGGACACTGTCCGGTGGTGCATCGGACAGTCTGGTGAATTATAGCGAAGCGCCTCTGAGATTTCCCGAAGGTGAAGAGTTCAGCTTGGAGTCCCCTAGTGCACCGGACACTGTCCGGTGGTGCACCGGACAGTCCGGTGCGCCAGACCAGGGCACACTTCGGTTGTCCCTTTGCTCTTTTGTTTGAACCCTTTTTCTTGGTCTTTTTATTGGCTTATTGTGAACCTTTGGCACCTGTAGAACTTATAAACTAGAGCAAACTAGTTAGTCCAATTATTTGTGTTGGGCAATTCAACCACCAAAATCTATTTAGGAAATAGGTGTAAGCCTAATTCCCTTTCACTTTACCATCATGCGCCCGCTCACGAATTTTTCGAGTATCTCCTCGAGCGTCATCTTTGTGTACCTGGGGTTTTCACGGATAAGATTCACAAGATGGGGGTCAATAACTGTAAATGACCAGAGCATGAGTCGGACGACGTCATGGTCCATCCATCTTGTGCTTCCATAGCTTCTAATCTTGTTGACCAGGGTCTTGAGCCTGTTGTAGGTTTGTGTTGGCTCTTCTCCCCTGATCATGGTGAATCTCCCTAGCTCGCCTTCCACCAGTTCCATTTTGGTGATCATTGTAGCATCATTTCCCTCATGTGAGATCTTGAGGGTGTCCCAGATTTGCTTGGCATTGTCCAAGCCACTCACTTTATTGTATTCATCCCTGCAAAGCGAAGCTAACAAGACAGTAGTAGCTTGGGCATTCTTATGAATTTATTCATTAATGAATACAGGGTTATCAGTGCTATCAAAATGCATCCCATTCTCTACGGTTTCCCAAATACTAGGATGGAGTGAGAATAGATGACTACGCATTTTATGACTCCAAAATGAATAGTCTTCTCCATCAAAGTGTGGAGGTTTTCCAAGAGGAATTGATAGTAAATGCGCATTTGTATTGTATGGCATACGAGAATAGTCAAAAGAGTAGTTCTGATTAACCGTTTCCTTTTTCGATGAAGAGTTGTCGTCATCGTCATCTCTTGGTGAAGATGAAGAGGCATCGCTGTCGTAGTAAATGATTTTCTTGATGCGCCTCTTCTTCTTCCCGTCCCTCTTCTTGTGACTTGAGCCTGAGTCGGTAGGCTTGTCGTCTCTTGGCTCGTTGAGGAGGGACTCCTTCTCCTTGTCGTTAATCACCATCCCCTTACCCTTAGGATTCATCTCTTCAGGCGGTTAGTCCATTAAGTGAAGAGTACGGCTCTGATACCAATTGAGAGCACCTAGAGGGGGTGAATAGGTAATCCTGTAAAATCAAACACTAAATAGCCACAAAACTTAGTTATGAAAGAGTTAGTGCGACTAAGTAGCTTTGAGGCGAGTTCTTATGAACAAAAACAATCACAGAGAAAGCAACACAAGAGACACGCGATTTTTATCCCGTGGTTCGGCCAAGTAACACTTGCCTACTTCCACGTTGTGGTGTCCTAATGGACGAGGGTTGCACTCAACCCCTTTCAAGTGATCCAATGATCAACTTGAATACTACGGCTTTCTTCCTTATAGTCTTCTTCCCGTTTGCGAGGAATCTCCACAAGTTGGAGCCTCTCACCCTTACAATATTGATCACAAAGAACGCACAAGAGTAAGGTTGGGAGAGCAACACACACAAGACTCAAATATGCAGCACAATCACGCACACAAGTCACGACTTGAGCTCAAAACACAACACACGGAGTTCGCAACTCAAATGGAGCTCAAATCACTAACATAGAGAATCAAATGCGTGGAGTTAGAGTCTTGGAGTCTTAGGATGCTTAGTGAATGCTTGATGTACTCCTCCATGTGCCTAGGGGTCTTTTTTATAGCCCTAAGGCAGCTAGGAGTCGTTGGAGACCAACTTGGAAGGCCAATCTTGCCTTCTATCGAGTGGTGCACCGGACAGGTCCTATAGACTGTCCGGTGCGCGATCTCCTTCCAAATTTGGCATATCCGACCGTTGCTCCTCTGGGCTGATTGACGCACCGGACAGTCCGGTGCACCAGCTGACCGTCGGAGCAGTCCACGTGTCGCACGAAGATTGCGCGGCCGACCGTTGGCGCTGGCGACCGTTGGCTCACCGGAGAGTCCGGTGAAATATAGCCACATCGCTCCCTTGCTTTTCCCGAGAGCGACGAGTTCGCCGCGGATGACTCACCGGATAGTCCTGTGCACCACCGGACAGTCCGATAAATTATAGCCGTACACCGCCGTCGATTCTCGAGAGCAACACTTTCACCGGAGACCCGGACAGTTCGGTGTGCCAGACCGAGCTGAAGTTTGGCTACCCACAGCCAAGTCTTTTGTAATTCGATTCCTCTCTTTTCGGCACTATTTCTAGCACTTAGATAGACAATGTTAGATCATAAAAACAGTGTACTAAGTATAGAAACATACCTTGTGCCTTGATTTGTACTTCTCACTTTATTTGACATATACGAACTTAATCAAACGTATTGGACATTTAATCACCAAAACATTATAGAAATTGCCCAATAGCACATTTCCCTTTCAGCAAGTCGAGCCGAGTCGAGCTAAGTTTTTGAGCTCGTTGATCCAATGAGCCGAGATAGGATAGCTCATTCTGGCTCGTGAGCTATACTAAATTAACCAATATATAGAATAATGATTAATATTGAATAATATTATAAATATCTGACTCATTCCTTATACTAGATTTTGATGATGGATATATGAAAAATTAAAATTTTGATTACTTACAATATTAGCCGCACCTAGCCAAGCTCGAGATGCTTTACCATGTGATTGGTAGCCTGGCTGGTTATGTACAGGCTCAGCGGGTGCATTGACTATAGCCGTGCACGTGATTGGTCCCCTGCGTAGGACGAGACGAGCCTGCTCACGCGCATGTAGCACAGTTAATTTTTTCAGCTCCCGCTTGCACGCGTGGGGATGTCGGGAGGAGGCTTCTCTACTGGTCCAGGCTGGCGCGAGCCTAGCGCTCGTGGGCACAGGAACCAATCACGCGGTTAGTGTATGGGGTTGTTCACTTCAATTAAATTCGATTGTTTGTAGAAGCAGTAGAAGATGATACGAATTAAAGCCAAGCGAACATGTTATTTGTTTGTTTTAACTTTTTTATTCTGATCACCAAAAGCTAATACGGATTGCCAAACGCACAACTTTTCAATCCGCTTCTATGAGAATCATTTTATTAAAAATCGTTCAAAATTAACGTGAAAAACACAAACAATCGAGTCATCATGAATCAAGGAATCCGTCATTTTCTAGATCCTAAACCTTATGAACCATTCGTCTTGCTCTACACGTAATTCTCACGATACTTAGATTCTTCCCACAATCAGATTCTCTGAAAAACTCCTAAAAAACTGAACCAAAGTATAAAGTTTTTGCTATATCTTTAGATCTATGTTTTTAATTAATTCATAGCTAGAGTGTATGTAGTAGATTAGTCAGTGGATATGCGGAAGTTAAAATGTTGTAGTGGTCTCCATACTGGTTAACTCATAGATGAAAAATACCATGACACCACATAGACATCTCACTCTCTTGGTCCAAAATCGAAGTAGTCTAGTCCAAAGTGAAGTTTACGTGTTTAATCATCAAACAACCGATAAACTGACATCCAAGGCTACCCGATTTTTACACAAGAAAGAATTGGGTAAGGACGCATGATGCTTTAAATACCTGCTCCAAGGGAAAGAAAAAAAAGACATGATCCAGCTGTTATAGGCTTAGGGCGCATCAAGCCTCCCAGTCACAACCTTTTCCCTTTCTATCAATGTGTGCTACATTCCTCTTTGTACAAACGGGCATCGCTGCCATAGTATATAATACGTAGCTACTGTATGTACAGGTCAGATGATATCGGAACATTTTGTTAGAGAGCGATCGCAGAACTCGTGGCAGTTGCAAATGCTCATCAGCATCAATCACCTCTTCTTAATGGAAGAATGAAACCAGGAGCATTCAGCATCAATCACGTTGTCAGCCAGTCAGGCGATTGTCTGCTCTCTCTTTTGAGATCCTCTCTTCCTTTACCTCCTCTAGCTCGTCCTCATCACTCCGCTTGCCTGCTTGCTCCTTCCAGTAGGCGATCAACTTCTTCAATCTCATGATTTCTTTTGGAGCAACATGCTTGCTCGTATCATTAACAATGCATCGAACGCGTGAAGCATACCTACAAGGGTTAAAAAGTAAATGAAACAAAGCCACTGCACAATACCACAGGAATGTCCTATACTGGTACTACTACAAACTATTAAAACAATGTAGATTCCAATCAGTAGAAACAAAATTAACCTAACCATCATACCCATTTGATTGGGAAAACTGAAATGATATGGAAAAGCTAATATACCAAGACCACATTGATGGAAACAGTGACAAATAGCAAATCCAAAAGACAGGGTACATAGACTCAGTGACCAAAGAAGTACATACATCAGCGAGTTGTAAGTCTCCTCCAAGTTAGACTCTGCTGGTGAAACATTCACAAACATCAAGGTCTTCGCATTGCCTCCCAGAGAATCACTCATAAGCATTGTTAACTTATGGTTCCGGTAAGGTATGTGTTGTCCATCAGAAGACAAAGCACCAATAACATCAGCCAAAGCAGAAAGAGATTTGTTTATACTTTGTGCTTCTTTCAGTTGCTTTCCTGCGGAACCAGATTTTTTCACCCTCTCAGAACCAGCAAGGTCCACAAAACTTAGCTGTTCAAACAGAGGAACACTGTCAATTCTTCCCTGTAATGTGAAACAAACTCTACAATAGCCAAAGGACTGTTTAGAATGCAATAGTTTCACAGGAAACTGTGTAGTTCGCAGAAATATGAGAAATCGCAACTTTCCAAAGGAGGCCATAAGCAACATACTAGTCTTCCTCTTCCTTTTTTTTATGTTTGGTACAAGATATTCTCGGCAGCTTGTCTATTTAAAATAATCGTATCAACTAAGAGGAACAAGAGAAAGAACTCCACACTAGCATACTGTGTTCCTTTATACTTCATATTAAATCACACACAAAATTTAAACATGCACTGAGACTGCATATTGCATAGTATCAACAAAAAATAATAAACCAATGATCATTATAGATACTACCGCCGTTCACAAATATATGACACTGTTGATTTTTTTCGAAAACTTTGACCACTAGTCTTATTCAAAATATTTATTCAAAAATGTAAAATTTTAAGTTAAGCACAGACTACCTTAAGTGATAAAACAAATCACAACAAAATAAATGGTAACTCATTATTTTTTGAATAAGACGAGCGGTCAAATTTTTTTAAAAAGTCAACGGTGTCGTATATTTATGAACGGATGGAGTATGTAACACTGTAGGGAACTCCCCTACAGTTTTCATGGTAAAATAACAAAGATCATATGAATAACTAGACTGCCGAGGCCAAGATACTACAAAAAATACATTTTTAAAAAAAATCTTATTGAACAATGGAACTATGACTAGTTTAAGTGTGTTTTCCAGGTAATGTTTGCCAACAACCTCCATCAAATCACAGATGTATTGTCTACAGCATGCAAAACTTCAACCATGTGCATGAAGTGCCCAGGCCACAGATACAGGGAGACAGAACGTTCAATATTTTTATTCATTATTATAGTTGAAAGTATTGCCAGTAGACTCAACCAAATTGGAGTTAAGTTCGCAGCTTCATTCTGTCCATACCTTGCCTCTTGCATATGATTGAGTTTGAAGATTTGTACTTTCAATAATGACTGAAAGAATTAAATGAGACCTTGAACTCTCATCATTCATATTAGTTCCGGCAGTGTGCCTCCTCTCAGAGCCTCTTGAAATTATAGCCCTCAGTTCCTCAATACTCGAAATGCTCACAACTGTCGCATTTTCAACAGTAACAACACCCTAAAAGGTAGTGTCGAATAATTAACTCTATGAGTATGAAAGGATGTAAATGGATAAAACACACTTCTGAAATTCCCAATGGAAACTGCAGAGATCAAGGTGATGATTGGTTCATTTGAATTGCTACTATCAGATATAGATATTTCAGAACTTGAACACAATTATTATGGAGATGCAGAAACAAATTGTTAGGGAGGTACAAAAGCAAGTTATTTAATGACAAAAAAATGAGATAAATTAACTGCATGTCCTAGCAATTAACAAAGTATAAAACATAAATATCTAGATACTACTGTTTCTGAAAAGCACAAAAAGGTCAATAAGAAAAGTGGTAATCAAATATGCAAATAAAGTAGGGTAGTATATCAAGTGCGCTGTAAGAACAACAAATTGAACGTATATAGGAAAGGAAATATAATACCTTGGAATCTTTTTTTATCTCTAACTTTAGCTGCTTCGCATTTCTGGGCAACAATAGGTCCACAAGATTATCTTGATAAAGCTCCACCATATATGCCTGCTTATAAAATGCAATTTAAGGATAATATTGAAGGCATACTTGGGATCTAAAGAAAACATGTTAAAACATGCAGAAGTGTCACTGAAGTCACTTTTTCTTCCCAAGTCATGTAAAATACAAGAACAAAGTACCGGTCAACAATACAAATCAATGAGCCGCGATTAGCAGATATAAATGAACAAAACATATGCCAAGTAGTCAAGATAAACATGACAAACAAGGATTCTTCCTACCTTCAATGAAAATGAATATTTGTTCCCATCACGCTTTATCACCCTAAAAAGTTCAGATGTGGCCCTTGGAGTAAGACCAGGATTGTTATCTGAACCATAAATAGTGAAAGTCTTTCCAGAACCAGTTTGACCATATGCAAATATGCAAACGTTATATCCATCAACAGCTGATTGTACCAGGTACTGCATCACATAAATTCAACAGATCATATGAAACCCTAAGTGAACAGTCCTAGAAATAAAATTTATATTACTGATGGCATCAACACAAAAGATAGCATTTGAAATATTCACCTTAGTATCCTCAAATATTTCTTCTTGACTTGTGTTTGCATCAAAAACACGATCATATATATGTTGCTTCGACTTCTCATCTTTCCATGGATGTGCAATTGTAAATTCATCAGGACTGCAAACTATATTTTTCTCCTCAAAAGAAAGTTCCTTGTCGCTTAGAGGGCGCAAGCGACAAAAAACTCTTATTTTTCCTTTCATATCTGTAAAGAGTTGGAAAGTAAATCATGGTTAATTCATCAGAAAATATCATGGTTTTTAAAGCGGTAAGGCGGTCCAAGGCGTTGGACCACCGCCTAGACGCCTAGGCGGCGCCTAGGCGACGCCTAGGCGAGGTAGGCGGGCAAGGCGCCTAGGCGTCAGACCACCGCCCGGACGCCTAGGCGTCGCCTAGGCGACGCCTAGGCGACGCCTTAAAAACAGTGGAAAATATCATAGCCATTACTAAGCGCAAACATTTATTCTGGTTTACCTTCAATTGTATTATAGTAACGTTTTCGCAGAACTTGTTCTTGCTTATAAAGATTCTCAAGTTCCACCAATTGTGCCCCTTGCCTTTTAAGAATCTCAGCAGTCTGCTGATTCTTTCGGTCAACATCCTGAGATAGTGCAAAACGAAAGAGTATATAATTTTCTGAAAGGCTATAAAAACAAATGCACCTATTGTACACCGCGTACCGCTTTGAACTCTCTTAGTTCATCAAGGTCTTTCAGACTATTTTGCAAGCTATCAACTTCAGCATTTCTTACAGCAAGATTTGATTCAGCCACATTTAAGGATCGTGTTGCATCGTCCAATTTCTGCTCCAATTCAGCAATCTGAGATTTCAGTTTACGGCATTCATCCGCATAAACCTTTTCCATTGTGCTTTTCTGCATAATCACATAAACCATATTTCAGAAATATGAAATGAATAAACTTTTCACTGTGAAATCAGAACAGAAAAACATAAGTAGCATAACAACAAAACAATAAAAATAACCTCTTCATTTTTCATTCTTTCAAGCCTTTGAACCTTCTGGTCAAGAAGATTCTTTTCTGACATTAGCTTCTTCGAGACCTGTTTTGATGCATCGAGCTCTTTTTGGTATGATTTCAAATCCTCCTTAAGCTTGGTAAGCATCTTTTAGACATACAAGAGTAAAATGCATCAGAAGTTTGTAACAACTTTGCAGAAATAAGTGTAAACTGTGGACAAAGAAGTTATAAACAGGTCACAGATACCTCAATGTCACTATTGACGCTGCCTACAGTTGTCAAAGTATCTCTCTCACGGCCCTGGCTACTTGTTAATCTGGTTTCAAGTCTACTTTTTTCCATCAGGGCAGCCTAATAAAATAGAATGTCAGATGATCCAAACAGTTTTAACTAAATTAACAATCTATCACCATACCTGCAAAGCAGATTCTTTCTCATCACATAGAGATTTTAGCTTATCAAGCTCATTTTTTACTTCTTTGGAACTTTGTCGTTCAGATTGCAAGGTATCTTTTAGCCCTTCCAACTCTTCTTGCATCTCTGTTTCTTGTTTTGTCTTCAACTGTAGATCTTCTCGCAACTAAACATAAGGTGAAGACTGAAGTAATTATCTCCTCAACAAAATGTCCACTTTTATACATGTATTAAATCTACACTTTTATAAGATAGGCATTTCCATTTTCTTAGCTATGAATAAGGCTATCTTCAGCAGCTTACTCATCCCCATTACTCATTTCAACCTCTATCTGTAAACAGTGTAGTCTACAATGCAAAACAGTGTTTTAGGTGACTATACGATGAACTGCTGGAGACAGTCCAAGACAAAAGATAGATTCAAAGATGTCATTGTTGCAGCCATCACATGACTACATTGTTAAGTGGCAATTGTAAACAGATTTGGGTGCTCTATGGACACCTAAAAGGTATCTGATATGACAATAAGGAGTTGTTTGGATCCTAGGAGCTAAAACAAAAGTGACTAAAGTTTAGTCACTTATGAGCTAAAGATCCAAACAGAAAGAGCTAAAAGTAACTAAAATGGTAAAAAAAATATCAAATTAGTCAATTTTAGTTTTTCCTGTTTGGACCTTTAGCTCCTAAGTGACTAAACTTTAGTCACTTTTGCTTTAGCTCCTAGGATCCAAACAGGCCCTAAGATGCTCATGACTCATGAAATGCAGCCATCTTAACCAATATTTATCAATTGTTACCAGTACCGGACTAAATATAGTCTTCTAGAAATTTTGACCTACTAGTCTAGCATATTATTTATTAACAAGAAGTGGAATAACAAAATGAAACTGTACAACTTTCTTTTCTGCTAATTGCCATTTTTGTGATTCTGAGCAAAAACAGTGATTTGTGGTTTTTAGCCACATACTAGATTTAAATAGGCCAGAAGGACCGTATTCAATTCAATTAACTGAAGCAACACTGCACCAGGCAATCCAATTGCAAAGAAATAGTTTAGAAATTTCAAGTTACACTATCAAATACCTTAGGTTGCCAGTTTTGTTTGTAGCCAAAGGTGCTTACCTGATCTGCTTGCTTCTGAGATTCCTCAACTGTTTTTGTCAGTTCTTGGACATGCTTCTCATACATTTCAATGTTTGGTGGCTTATATGCATGGTTAACATCATTTTGCGATGACACACTATTAGCAGAGCGTGCTTTTGAATATCTGCGGAGCATGACGTCATTTATATGTGTTTGAAGTGCTACACATATTTCCTCGCCCTAAAAAACATGGTTATTCTATCAGTTATAGATGATATAACAGGATCAGATGCATTATGAACTATTGCCTGGAAGCTTTAGAATACCTGCTTTGTTTCAAATTGAAAGATATGAAGAACACCAGCAACTCGCATTTTAAAGAAAACAGCAGTATTGCTGCTACCAAATTGCATGATGTCTCTTAATTCTGCAGAATGAAGATATTCCTTGGGAACTGGACGGAAAAAGTGAACCTGCATTCATGCATAAATTCAAGGTCAGTTTTACTTAACAGAAAGAATATGAAGTTTCCATCGCATGGTGAGATCAGACCCCTCGTTTGTTGATTCCCAAAATAATTTTTCCAGGTAGCAATCCTATTGGATCATCAATCTTACGGACACTAAAGAAAACAGAGTTCCCATATGGAAGAGTCCTTAAGATTCTGAGAAATTGTTGTCGTGCATCGTCCTTTGATAAATGTTCCTGCAATCAAACGGAGTACTCAGATAAGCTAGAGTTCTAATGAGGCTTTACCAATGTGGACGCAAATTGTAAATATATTGATAGACTAATAAATATAAAGTTCAAGAGCTAGATAAATACCATTAACTGAAAGCGTGAAATGATGTCAAGCTCCCAATCTCGCTTTGCTCTGGTAATCGCCACTTGTCTAGGAAGAAATCTCTCTAAAAGTGATATCCATTCGCTGGTGAGAGCAAAAAAATGAACAGAGGGAGCCAAATTATTTTTGTTGCCACCATAAACACTATACTGAAAATGGCAATGGCATGAGAGATCAGGTGTGACCTTAAGAAATACTTACACGCAGGACTCAGGATTGTCAATGAATCCAATCTCAACCAAGATTTGCAGAGCAGAGAGTTGTGAAGCATCATCCCTGCCAACAGGATAGTTTCCCAAAATGTAGTCATGTTGCAACTGCAGAACAATGTTACTTGTTAGCTCTATTTTCGAACCAAGATTACTTGAATAACACACAAACTGGCAGTCCTTCAGTACCTGGACATATGATAGCTGAACAAACATTGGATCAGTCACAGCCTCATCCGACTCGCGGAAGAGACGCTTCTTGAATACAAGTTTGCAATGAAGAATTTCTCCTTTGTTGCGATCCTTAGCTGATCTGAATTCAGATAGCAAGTCACCAATATATTTGTTATCATCTAATCCAATGTATTCCTCTGCATATAAAAGATAAAGAAAAGCACATGTTACTTGAAAAACATCTACAAAATCCTAATACATTTCTTTCTGCTCCTTGATATCCAAACCACATGGAGGATTATTTAAATTATGAAATAGAAAAGGGAAAAAAAAGAATGTGACTTGCTAGTTACCATTGCCAACCTCTGAAGACTTTGATCCGTTAACAACCTTCCGACATTCAAATAGGCTGAAACTAGAATACACTGAAAGTTTGATAATGCTAGCAAGTTCCTGCCATTAAATCAATTTTTTGTTTCTTTAGAACATTATAATTTCAAATGATATTGTAACTTCAAAAAGTTCAGAAGAAATTGCAGCAACAGATCTAATGCCAGAACTGTTTAAGGAAAGTACAACAACATAACAGATAGAAATATCATCACATAACAAAACTCGGCCGAGGAGGAAAAGACCGCCTTCCCAGTACTACATTAAGAAGAGACCGAAATATGGTCCTGGCCGAGAAAATCTCCGAACCCTGGCCCCCTATCACTAGCGGGCCGTCATCACCCACTCTGCAACGGCCCAGCCGGGGGTGGCGCGCAGGACGTAGCCTAGGAGCGGGCAGGGCACAACGAGGGGATTTTTTAACCAAGCCCGAAATTCGCCCCCAAGGGGATCGAACTCGGGACCTGGAGGTGCTACTCGAAAGCCTTAACCATTACACCAGAGACCCTTTCGCAATATCATCACATAACACTGAACTATTGTTGTTATGGTCACTAGATTGGTGAGGGATTGGAGAGGGGTATCGATGGGCAGGAACGTCGGTCGGGGGCCTCTGGCCACCGCCGAGCAAGAGGAGGGTTTCTCCCTTCTAATTCTTGCCTGCTTTATTTCTCATCCATTGATTACATAAATAGACCGGCTGATCGCCCCTGTCTAGCTAGAAATCCTTATCTCCTTAAAACTCTCCTAAAAACTCTCAACAAACTACTAACTGATAACCTTCCTAAATAATCTCAACTAATCTACTAAATAATCTCAACTAATCTTCTAATCTTATCTCTAACTATCCTTATCTAATCCCCCTTGGAGGACCCATGGCTTCTGCTGTCGCTGCCCCTCCGTGAGCCTCCTTAGGCCGTGACACTACACCCCTCCTGGACAAGCAGCTCATCCTCGAGCTGCAGCATGACTGGTGCTCAAAGACCGAGTCTACTTGACCCAAAACCAGACACCTAGAAGACAAGCCTTTTACATCTCGGCTTATCTTATTATTCTGAATCTGATTTTTTTTACCCCATAAGATAAGGCGGACACCCTTCGCGCATTGGACTTACACGTGTGCAGCCACTTGGATCCCATGGACGCCATCTGGACGAAAGGGGAGCACATGGACGGGCACCTAGAATAGGTCGCATTTATAACCAATGGAGGCGCCCTCGTGGTAGCCGGTAGCGGAATGTGGTGGCGCTAAATAGTGTGTTCTTGCCTATGACGAGGGGAGTGTCTTCCCTACCTTTGCTGCCGTAGAGTTGAAGTTCGTCGCCCGCAGGACACGTACCATGCTCGCACTTGGAGATAGCGGCTCGGAGCCGTTGCTGACGGCCGTCCGACAGTGCAAGGTCGAGCCCCCGTGTGTCGAGGTCAACCGTCACCAAGGCTACCTCGACCATCTACAGGCGCATCTCCCGCACTCTCCGTCGTGCAAGGAAGCCACGAGCAGCAGCTTGTATGCCCACAACCGCCGACGTCTGGGGTTGTGCGGACAACGCCAGCTGGTGATGCTCATATTGCATTGCTGCCTTGATTTGCAGCAGCTCTTGCTCAACCTTCTGAAGTGTGGTTTGCATCTTTACGAGATCAACCCTTATGTTGGTCCACAAGTCCCCCATCGATGAAGCTGGTGATTGCTGAGCCGTGGCTACCCCTAGTGGCGTCGCCGATGGAGACGAAGACGCCGTCAACGAAGATGATGTGACGAAATTTGGTGTTGTCCCTGGAGATGGACAAGCCGGCGTCTAGGTTGTGGTGACAAAATTGGCAGGCGATGCTGCCCATGGAGATGGGATGCTGGTTGCCAGGATGGCGTGACGAAGGTGGCATGTGGCACAGCCCATGGAAATGGGGACGTCGGTTGCCAGGACGGCGTGACGAAGGTGACATGCGGCGCAGTCCATGGAGATGGGGACACCGGTTGCCAGGATGACGTCACGAAATTGGCAGCAGAAGCCATGGGATCGGATCGAAACCCAAGCTAGCCGATACCAGATGTTATGGTCGCTAGATCGGTGAGGGATTGGAGAGGGGTATCGATGGACAGGAACGTCGGTCGGGGGCCTCTGCCCACGACCGAGCAAGAGGAGGATTTCTCCATTCTAATTCTTGTCTGCTTTATTTCTCATCCATTGGTTACATAAATAGGCCAGCTGGTCGCCCTTGTCTAGCTAGAGATCCTTATCTCCATAAAACTCTCCTAAAAACTCTCAACAAACTACTAACTGATAACCTTCCTAGATAATCTCAACTAATCTCCTAAATAATCTCAACTAATCTTCTAATCTTATCTCTAACTATCCTTATCTAATCCCCCTTGGAGGATTCATGGCTTCTGCTGCCGCAGCCCCTCCATGGGCCTCCTTAGGCCCTGACAATTGTAATGTGGATGAATATGTCTCTGGCCAACAAGAAAATAAGAAGGGAAACTAGTCCAGAGAATTGGAACTAAAACTATTATTTCAGTCAACCACAAAAATCCACTAGTCCTAGAATTCATAATGTCAACAAGATAGCAAATGAAGTTGAAGCCAACCATGTGGCATCCTGGCATCAAGCACCAGGTTACAACATATTTTTGAGGTTGAGTTGAAGTTGAAGCCAAGAAGATGCCGCACTAAGATTTGCTATGACAACCCTGAGTGAAGAAAAAAGCTAAACCTGATTCTAAATGGAGGTCAGGCGAGTCAAGAAGCATAAAAACTCTGACCCTTAGCAATTTTAGAGTTTAGACTGCACCTGCTCTTTTAGAATCAATGAGCTTCGACCTCATGAAAAGCACTATTTTTGTGTATCTTGCCAGACATATAGAGTGTAATATGCCTGCATTCTATAACATCACTTTTTTTTGCTGACCACGACCTAAGTAATAGCACACTATTTGGAAGCAAATCACACAAACCACTTATATATGTTATCGCTTAACTACAAGAACACTGATACATTCTTTTAAAAGATTTTTGAAGGTATTGAGCATATGTCAATTCTAAACTAATTGCTCAGGAAAAATGCATTTACCTCAACAGCATCAGCAACAGTTGTTGTCATGTCATAGGTGATTTCTTCAAAAGTTTCGTCCAAGAAAAAAACAATTGTTGTAAGCTTTCGGCTTGTCAAAAGAGCTTCTATTTCCTCCCGTGCAGGAATCGTAACCCTAGGACCTGCCTTGACTGATCGTTTTAATGCATTCAGTGTGTTCAGTGCTAGAACTCGAACATCAGAATCAGTTGTGGCTCCGTGGGCAACAAAGTGAACATACTCAGACAAGTATGCCCCAATATCTTTGCTTGGTGGCATGGATGATGCACACAGGTACATAAGCTCCCAAGCTCTTATTGACCAACCCCTGCACATACAATAAAATATATGATTACTACAATGACGTACACATATGATGGCCATCCATGAGAAGCCCAACTCACCTATCAGGATTGTTACGTGTTTGTTTTGAAATCTGGGCAAAGAGTTCATCTCGAAGTTCAGAACGCTTCAACGTATGCTTGTAGAGCTTCGCAACAAGTTCTATTCTCTCATCCAAAGTTATTATTGCTGGTGAATCGACGCCCATGTACTTCAATATGACATGGAACAATTTAATTGAGCGGCTTACAAGGTCACTGCTTATCTTCAGTAATGAAGTTGGAATAGGATCCTGCAGGAGATACGAAGAAGCGCCAAATTAGCAGAACAAAACGATAGATGTGATTTGATGTAAAGCTTTAACATAGAAATTTAGAAGAAAAATAAGTTGAAACAAGTGCAACTGTGTAACTTCACAGATGGAATGAGATTTGACAGAATCACCTTTTGAAAGCACAACATATCTTCCAAAGTGAACTTCTCACGAACTTGTGGTCCAACAGACTTTTTAGAAAAAAATCCACGTTTTCCAGCTGAATGAATCTGCTTTTGCATTGCTTTGAGAAAGCCCTCGACCTGCCATTTTCCAGCACTGATATCAGAGTGGAAATCAAAGCATTTCTTACCATCTGAAACTCAATAGCAGCACTTTATGGAACCATAATGCCATAATGGACATTTTGATGAGCCTGTGGGATGCTTAGGATACCTGCTGGTATTGCCTAATTGAATTTCCTTGTCTATAATGCCAGTGACAAGGATAAATGTTGGTGTTAACCAATTGAGTGGTGAGAGTATATAGGGTTTAAAGTTGGAACCTACATTTTTCCTATTTTTGATCATGTATAAGAGAATGTAAAGCTTAAACTTGAATGTTATGCTAATCATTCTTACTTTGGATTCACCTCTCAGTTCCTAAAGAATAGAATGAAAACTATTGTGCAGAGGTTATGTACGACTACTAATTGACATTGTGCTTGTTACAGTCTAATTGAATGGTGACACAATGATGGATAGTTTTCCCTAACTCGTTTCTGTCTCCACCAAACTGACAACCACGGGTATTCTTTTGAGTAAAGCATAAACAAGAATAATGCAACAGCCTCAATCGGTCCTAAAGGTAAAACTTAATAAACACACCAACCATTTCACAAAAAAAAAATACAATCGCATCACGGCATCAGTGAGGATCACAGAACGTAGTAGTCAAGTACCTGAAATCGATCAATTAACGGAATAGCTCCAGCAAGCTCAGGAGGTATGGACATGGACAAAGTTGACGGCGTGCTGCAAAAACAGTAAGCCCAGATTAGTAAATGCGAATCACATCCGACCTTACGAGAAGAATGTGGCGCACAAGGAAGAAATGTACGCTGTGTGGTGTCTTGGCTTCAAAACAACTACCACAAAATCGGTACCTAACGCATTTAACAAGTAGGGCGGTAGGCCATGGATTACAAGCACGGTGCAGATAGCCAATTATAGCGACATTAACGTGGTACGGCAAGTAAACAAATCCCAGCCATGAAACCCATCAGACCACCTTTTCCCCCCTGGACTGGCCACTAGGCAGGCAGGGAACCCTTTTGACGATCGTCATCATACGCAATAGAAAACCCAAAGGCGTGAGACCTTCGAACCGGTGACTAACTAAATCTAGCACATAGGCAAACGACGCGAGATCGACTCGGTAGTTCCCGAAAGCAGCGGCAGGAGGAGGCGGGCGAAGCAAGGGAGGTGGTGGGGGGGCTCACGGGGGCGCGAAGCTGTAGCCGTCGCTGTCGTAGCCGTCGGCGGCGCCGTTGGCGGTGGAGGCCGCCGAGCCGTGCAGCGGCGTGGCGGCGCCGCCGTTGCTGACGCTGGCAGAGGCGCCGTTCGCCGCCTGGTGCTGCGCGGGCCCCACCCCGCCGGCCGCCATCTCCCAGAACTGTAGTAGCCTGTACCTCTCCTCCTCCTCGTAGTCGTCCTCAGAAGCTCCGAGCTCGAAGCTGCGACTGCGAGTGGCCCGCCCGGCACGGAGTCCGCGCGCGCGGCGAGTGGGGTGGACAAATGGAGCAGGCACCCGGCAATGCGAGCGGTATAAGTAAGCCGGCCCGAGTCCCGACAGACGCGCGGTCGGCGGGAGAGGGGGAGGGTCGGACCGGGTCGCAGGCGCCTCGTCCGGCCGCGGCCGGCGGAGCGAGATCCGGAGGCGAGGATGGGGTGGGGGGCAGGACGGGACGAAGGCTGGTGTGGACTGGAGGCGAGAGAGGGGACTTCACGAGGGGCGGGGCGCTGTGTTGCTAGCGGATTAAAGAAAATCACGCGACGTGGTGCGGGGCCTCTTCCGCTGCTGTGCTGTTCTCCCCTCCCTCCCCGTGTCCTCCTCCTGGTGCCGCGCAAGCGCTCGTGATTTTTGGGAGGCCGGCGTGCGCGGCTGGGAATAGGAACGGGAGAGGGAGGCCGGATGGAATTTTTTTGAATTTAATTTTTGGAATGAGAAATCAGAAATGCAATGGGAGAGACTGAGTGGGGTGGGGATCGCACGGCAGGCAAGCAGAGGCGCAGGGGGTGGGAAGTGGGATGTTGCGGGTGTTTTTTTTTTTTTTGTGTTCGGCTTCGAGGTGGTGGACTGGAGCAGCGCCCGTGCGGTACGAGGTGGAGTCGCGCCGTTCACCGCCTGCAGTGACACAAACGGATTGAATTGGTTGTACGGAAAACGAAGCAGTTGTTGGCCTGGAGTGAAGCCAGGGAGAAAATCTGTTGATCCATCCTGTTCTTTCTCGAACGCACAAGTACATGGAGACTGTCTATATAGAAATGTAACGCTACCATATATGATTTTGTTTATTTATTTATTTATTATGACGTAGACGAGAGGGAGAGATAGGGGGGAGATAGGAGAAAGAGACGGTTGTCTCTCAAGCAACAGTCTCGTGACGAAGAATTCAAAATTTAAGACAACTATTTCACTGCTAACGATTTAATGGTACCGCACGCTTTTTTAATGCTGAATTCAGTAGGATCACTGAAATAGAGTAAGAGGCTGAAAGCTTAAAAAGAGTACGGATCGGATAAGAGGTCGGGAGCTTTAAGAAATACTAGTATTTTGTTTGTACCAAGTAGTTCTCTATTACTGAATTTAAGGGTTTATGCTAAACAATCAAATAAAAATCACTGTCCGCAACATAACCAGGTTTTATACAGAAAATCCATCTTAGTTAGGAGCATGGCGTTGGCCAAATGGATACAAACGGTCGGTCGATGTCTATGGTCACGCTGCATGCGGTCCAGCTCTCCGGCCAAATGGATACAAAACAACGGAGGCGCGGAGCGGAGTGAGGCCAGTCGTTCGTGAACGAGCCTTTTGACCCAGTGTACGTCGTCGTCGTCGTCGCCTTGGCTGGGCGAGCACTGCATGGCTAGCTGCGACTCCATCACGATACGACAGCAAGCAACCTCTTCCTTCACGGCATCGGCATCGCCATGTGTTCTGTTTCGCCACCCAACCCAACGCTCGATCTGCCTCCCGCCCAAAGCATGGACAGAGCTGCGTCGTCTGCGTCTCTGTCTATGTCCAGTCTCCTACTCCCGTAGGCCGTAGCGGTACAGTACAAAAGTAAAGTCTAGCACCACCACCAGGCAGGCACCATCTGCGTACGCCTTGCATAGATAGCTAGCTAGCTAGGTTTATCTGCATTCGCGTGCAATGTATGTATGTACGTATGTATACATACGTACAACCACGTACGAGGTCGGCGTTGCGTTGCAAGCTTGGACCACGCCATTGCCGTTGCAATGCACGAGAAGAAGGCCAGGGGGTGCGTACTACGGCGCCACCAACCGCCAGCGCCTACTATACGGTCCCGGCGGGCGGCGTCATTCAAGGTTCCACAGGAACAGGCGCCCGCACGCCAGGCCCAATTCTGTTGCGTACTGTACCCGGACGACGGGTCCCTGCAGCATCTAGACGACCGGCCCTCGTGTAACACCCGGATTTTAGGGATCCAAAACCCGGGCGTAAACATAATCACCAGGTGTGCTGGGACCAAGTCTCACACATATGATGAATCATGGCACAGGATCGAATGTCACATCTTTATATATAACAGGAGTTCTATACAAAATAAATAATTACATTATAAGGAGACAACGGTCCAGCAACCCAAAGTTGACTGGGAGACGACGACCTAGACCACTCACGAACTCATCGCAGCATCCTCCATGAGCATCATCCTGTGGTACCTGTTCTTGACCTGTGGTGTGTGTGAGACAGCAAGAGTGAGCTCACATACGTTCATCGCTCAACAAGTTGTGGGGAATAATGTGCATGAACTCGCCAAAGGTGGGGAGCTCACGTGAAGTGTAAGGCTTACCAAAGAAGATGGTTAGAGCTGAGCATTGCTTTTAAAGTTGGTCAAAATTTTATTAGCAGTTACTAAGTATAAGTAAATACCAACCTAGTTAAATAGTATAACAAAAGTAATAACTTCACCTGCGATGCAATGCATATGACAAATTGAGTTTAAGTTCCATAATTTAATCATGTGAGTGTCCGAGCTGCTCTTGACCGTGAGCACGGCTAGTATACCAGTTTTACACTCTGCAGAGGTTGCGCATCTTTACCCACAAGTCATGTTACCCATCTGCCAAGAGACGGCCAATCCCATACACCTCTACCGAGGAGGCGAGGCAGGGTAACATTACGAGGCCTTTACAAAGTTCCACTAGCTTCAGAAAACCCGCTACAGTTTATAGGAAGTTCCAGTGCAGGAATCCCTTGCAGGACCGCCATCGCAGCAAAATCCTCCCGAGGGCCTCCCTACACTGACCACTCCCCTACTGCCCTTGCCCCTTTCGGGTAAGGTAGTCTTCCACTAGCTTTCCTAATTAATCAGCCAAGGGCGTCCCATTCCACCCTTGTGGTAGCACTGTTTTCCCGGGTGGTTCTCCATGTTCCAATTAACATAATGATCTTAACATGAACCATAAATAACAACTGATAACAAAAGTATAATCAGGAATAGTGTAATCTTCATACCCAAAACCACATATAGCACTAGCAAGTACTACCCAGAAAGTTCAGTGGTAAACAAGGTATAAAGATAGACAAACTAGGGTAACCTATTGGGTCCCATCAAAATTAACCTATGCAGATCATTATGATTAATTAGAACATGAGTGGGTATAAAGAAAGTGATCAAGGGCACAACTTGCCTGAGACTTGAGATTCCAGGTACCAGGATGATCTTCAGGTGACTCGTGTCCTCACTGCTAAACGTAGCAATACAGACAAACATGGTATAGGCAAAATGAACATCACATCAAACATAAAATCAAACTGCATAATAATAATCTATGCGTTGATATGGGATCGTGGACTCGATAATCACTACAATCGGAGTCATGGTTAAAAAGGTATGGTTTTCAAAAGACCCATGCAATTTAAGCGGTTAAAACTAGACCTTATGTTAATTTAATAGATCATGTGAGAAAATAATCTAAATGAATAATTAATTCAACTTTAAGTTAAATTATAATATAATTAGGGATCATATTTAGCCAAACTATAATTATAAACATATTAACTTTGATTTGGAGAGGTTAATCTACTAAACATAAGTTAAATAAATATCTAACTATAAAATCCTGAGATATGGTATAACCAATGCTATTACTACATAGTGAATCTTTATACGAACCTAACGCAACTGGAACGGGTCAATTCGGAGTTAGAATGGGTAAGATATGACTTTTGCAAGTTTCTAGACATATAAATATTATTTTTATACCTAGAAACAATTTCTGGGATTTATTTTAATAGTGCTCGGACCGAGGAAACAAAATCCCGAGAGTTCAGGGGCTAAATCATGAAAAACAGGGTCTAAGTGTAATTATCTTTATACATGTGAGGATGGCGGGTTAGTTTAGACAAAGGTCAAGGGCCTTTTTGCAACCTTCGCACGGCCGAAGGGGTACCGACGTTTGCCCGCCGTCGGATTAGAAACCAGTGGATCCGATTAGATCGATCTTCATCCAGGGTGGACGATCACCCGCACCCGCCCGATCGATGGTCAACGGTCAGGCTCGATCCACACCCTGATCACGCCACAGCCCTACGATTAGCCAGCTACGGTCCAGATTCGAATTTAGTGAAGACACGCCTCTACCGACCGATTCCCGATGAAGGGCTGGGATCGGCCGCGCGAGAATGGGATACTCCATATCTAATCGCAGCCGTCAACTAGAAATCCCACGGTCGCCAGCTTTCTTCTCCATCGCGCGCATGCACACAGCGCGCCCCGACGCGCCGGAGCTCTCACCGGCGACGAGGAGTGCCCCCAGTCGCACATTCGCCGTAGTTCGTCCCCTCCCAGGCGCCCCATCTATAATCCCCGATGCCGACGCCGCTCCATGCTAAATGCCGAGCAGCTCCCAGGTTCTATCTCGGCCATGCATGAACTGACGACGAGGGTAGAGAAAGAGAGTTCGGGGTGGTGCTTACCGATAGTTTGCCCTACCACAGAGCTCTCGTTCAAACGCTCGCACGCGCCCCCGCGGTCCCGCCCAACAGCAGAGAGCAGGCACGAAGAAGCTCGGGGGATGGCGGCGCGTTGAAGTCCCACGGCGGCGGCGGGCACACTGCAACAACCGCAGACGCGCGACGATGGGGTTCTGGGCTTGGATGCGGCACGGTGATGGGGAGGTTAGTAGATTGGGGGAGGTCCGCGCCCGCCCTTTATGGCCCCCGCGAGTCCGCGCCGAGGTGGGGCATTGGGAGCTAGCGCGACAATGGCGGGAGCGAAGCCGCGCAATCCGCGGACATTGGCGGAGTTGGTTGGGGAGAGGCAGATGAATCCGACATGCGGGCCCCAGCCACCAGTGACCCCACAGCCACCCAGGCGCGCCGCACGCGGGATTAGGACTTGAGCCGCTGTCGCGTGGGCCCGGTGGTTCAGTGGGCGTGGAGGCTGGGCTGCGCGGGAGTGGAGGAGTGGAATTGGGCCGAATTGAGGGTGCGAGGCCCATTAGGTGGGTTTTGTTTTATTCTTTTATTTTCCATTCCTTTTTCTTTATTTTCTAATCCAATTTTGAATTCAAGTTTAAATTCAAACTTTATGGCTCATAATTACGAATTATATTTGTGCAATAATAATACCAAGTCTGAAAATATTTATTTATATATTTTATTTATTTATCTGTATCCTTTCTCTTTTTCTTATTTCCAAAGTCTAATTTCAATTTAGGGTTTAATCCATCTTCTAGTAATTATTATCCTTATTATTTTATGTAATGCACAAACACATAAAACTCCAACAAGATGCACTTTCTTTTATTTTTTGTATCATTTGTTTTTAATTAATCACTATTGATTATATGTGTGCTCTTTTTATGATGCAAATAAGGCACATAAAATAAGGAAACCCAATATAGTATTCCTGTATACATTTTGGGTATTACAAATCCTACCCCCCTTAAAAATAATCTCGTCCTCGAGATTAGTAGAAAAGGGATCCAACAAGCTTGGTTTGTAGTCTATGCTTTAGTTTCTAGTTGGTTTTAATACCAAAAGATTTGTTTTTTTTTAATATCACAAATTATCATGTGATTAGGAAAGCATGGGTATATATATAGCTACTTTATTATGTAGGATAAAAGATGTATCCAAAGCATGGATAGGTTTGGGTAAGGTAAGGAAGGACTCCATCCTAGATTGTGGATCTTGATTCCGCTGGCGATTCAACTTGATCTTTGAAGTCTTGAGTTGATGCTTATCCTTCTTTGACATGGTTGGTCTTCTTTGGCCTTTATTTCTTGGAGTTGTCATCCGAGTTAAGGACATATGGTTAGGACATATGTGAGTAGGATGGATTGTATGGTGTAGGTAGGTTAGAATCTCTTGCTAGGTTAAAATTGTGGGGTTATGCAACTACTGGATGGTTAAGGTAGCTGCATATGGCCAAGTCGATCTGTCATTCTTAATTTAGTGCAGGGTGAACTAAGTTAAGACCCGTTCTATAGGAGTAGAGTCTAATCTATTTCATCAGTATTATCTAACATGTTTGATAAGTCACTTTAGATTCGATCAGATCTAGGTTAGATTGGTGTGACTAGTTTGACTAGATAAGATCTTATTTATTTTAGGCTAGATCATGGTTGTTACACTAGCGTGGGATAAATATGCTTATTGGGGTAAGATTAATCCATAAGGATAAGGTAGAATCTTTTGAGGTCATATAGATCTATTAGGATAAGATAAATCTTTTCAAGATAAGACGAGAATCTATTTTTTTTAGGATAAGATGGATCTATGAGTGTAGGATAGACTTTTTCAAGATAAGATGGATTTTGCTAGGCTAGATTCTTTGATGAGGGATAACCTAGTTCATTTAGATATTTTTATAACCGTTTTTTTTTATATGAAATCCTCTGATACCACTTCTGTAACACCCGGATTTTAGGGATCCAAAACCCGGGCGTAAACATAATCACCAGGTGTGCTGGGACCAAGTCTCACACATATGATGAATCATGGCACATGATCGAATGTCACATCTTTATATATAACAGGAGTTCTATACAAAATAAATAATTACATTATAAGGAGACAACGGTCCAGCAACCCAAAGTTGACTGGGAGACGACGACCTAGACCACTCACGAACTCATCGCAGCATCCTCCATGAGCATCATCCTGTGGTACCTGTTCTTGACCTGTGGTGTGTGTGAGACAGCAAGAGTGAGCTCACATACGTTCATCGCTCAACAAGTTGTGGGGAATAATGTGCATGAACTCGCCAAAGGTGGGAGCTCACGTGAAGTGTAAGGCTTACCAAAGAAGATGGTTAGAGCTGAGCATTGCTTTTAAAGTTGGTCAAAATTTTATTAGCAGTTACTAAGTATAAGTAAATACCAACCTAGTTAAATAGTAGAACAAAAGTAATAACTTCACCTGCGATGCAATGCATATGACAAATTGAGTTTAAGTTCCATAATTTAATCATGTGAGTGTCCGTGCTGCTCTTGACCGTGAGCACGGCTAGTATACCAGTTTTACACTCTGCAGAGGTTGCGCATCTTTACCCACAAGTCATGTTACCCATCTGCCAAGAGACGGCCAATCCCATACACCTCTACCGAGGAGGCGAGGCAGGGTAACATTACGAGGCCTTTACAAAGTTCCACTAGCTTCAGAAAACCCGCTACAGTTTATAGGAAGTTCCAGTGCAGGAATCCCTTGCAGGACCGCCATCGCAGCAAAATCCTCCCGAGGGCCTCCCTACACTGACCACTCCCCTACTGCCCTTGCCCCTTTCGGGTAAGGTAGTCTTCCACTAGCTTTCCTAATTAATCGGCCAAGGGCGTCCCATTCCACCCTTGTGGTAGCACTGTTTTCCCGGGTGGTTCTCCATGTTCCAATTAACATAATGATCTTAACATGAACCATAAATAACAACTGATAACAAAAGTATAATCAGGAATAGTGTAATCTTCATACCCAAAACCACATATAGCACTAGCAAGTACTACCCAGAAAGTTCAGTGGTAAACAAGGTATAAAGATAGACAAACTAGGGTAACCTATTGGGTCCCATCAAAATTAACCTATGCAGATCATTATGATTAATTAGAACATGAGTGGGTATAAAGAAAGTGATCAAGGGCACAACTTGCCTGAGACTTGAGATTCCAGGTACCAGGATGATCTTCAGGTGACTCGTGTCCTCACTGCTAAACGTAGCAATACAGACAAACATGGTATAGGCAAAATGAACATCACATCAAACATAAAATCAAACTGCATAATAATAATCTATGCGTTGATATGGGATCGTGGACTCGATAATCACTACAATCGGAGTCATGGTTAAAAAGGTATGGTTTTCAAAAGACCCATGCAATTTAAGCGGTTAAAACTAGACCTTATGTTAATTTAATAGATCATGTGAGAAAATAATCTAAATGAATAATTAATTCAACTTTAAGTTAAATTATAATATAATTAGGGATCATATTTAGCCAAACTATAATTATAAACATATTAACTTTGATTTGGAGAGGTTAATCTACTAAACATAAGTTAAATAAATATCTAACTATAAAAGCCTGAGATATGGTATAACCAATGCTATTACTACATAGTGAATCTTTATACGAACCTAACGCAACTGGAACGGGTCAATTCGGAGTTAGAATGGGTAAGATATGACTTTTGCAAATTTCTAGACATATAAATATTATTTTTATACCTAGAAACAATTTCTGGGATTTATTTTAATAGTGCTCGGACCGAGGAAACAAAATCCCGAGAGTTCAGGGGCTAAATCATGAAAAACAGGGTCTAAGTGTAATTATCTTTATACATGTGAGGATGGCGGGTTAGTTTAGACAAAGGTCAAGGGCCTTTTTGCAACCTTCGCACGGCCGAAGGGGTACCGACGTTTGCCCGCCGTCGGATTAGAAACCAGTGGATCCGATTAGATCGATCTTCATCCAGGGTGGACGATCACCCGCACCCGCCCGATCGATGGTCAACGGTCAGGCTCGATCCACACCCTGATCACGCCACAGCCCTACGATTAGCCAGCTACGGTCCAGATTCGAATTTAGTGAAGACACGCCTCTACCGACCGATTCCCGATGAAGGGCTGGGATCGGCCGCGCGAGAATGGGATACTCCATATCTAATCGCAGCCGTCAACTAGAAATCCCACGGTCGCCAGCTTTCTTCTCCATCGCGCGCATGCACACAGCGCGCCCCGACGCGCCGGAGCTCTCACCGGCGACGAGGAGTGCCCCCAGTCGCACATTCGCCGTAGTTCGTCCCCTCCCAGGCGCCCCATCTATAATCCCCGATGCCGACGCCGCTCCATGCTAAATGCCGAGCAGCTCCCAGGTTCTATCTCGGCCATGCATGAACTGACGACGAGGGTAGAGAAAGAGAGTTCGGGGTGGTGCTTACCGATAGTTTGCCCTACCACAGAGCTCTCGTTCAAACGCTCGCACGCGCCCCCGCGGTCCCGCCCAACAGCAGAGAGCAGGCACGAAGAAGCTCGGGGGATGGCGGCGCGTTGAAGTCCCACGGCGGCGGCGGGCACACTGCAACAACCGCAGACGCGCGACGATGGGGTTCTGGGCTTGGATGCGGCACGGTGATGGGGAGGTTAGTAGATTGGGGGAGGTCCGCGCCCGCCCTTTATGGCCCCCGCGAGTCCGCGCCGAGGTGGGGCATTGGGAGCTAGCGCGACAATGGCAGGAGCGAAGCCGCGCAATCCGCGGACATTGGCGGAGTTGGTTGGGGAGAGGCAGATGAATCCGACATGCGGGCCCCAGCCACCAGTGACCCCACAGCCACCCAGGCGCGCCGCACGCGGGATTAGGACTTGAGCCGCTGTCGCGTGGGCCCGGTGGTTCAGTGGGCGTGGAGGCTGGGCTGCGCGGGAGTGGAGGAGTGGAATTGGGCCGAATTGAGGGTGCGAGGCCCATTAGGTGGGTTTTGTTTTATTCTTTTATTTTCCATTCCTTTTTCTTTATTTTCTAATCCAATTTTGAATTCAAGTTTAAATTCAAACTTTATGGCTCATAATTACGAATTATATTTGTGCAATAATAATACCAAGTCTGAAAATATTTATTTATATATTTTATTTATTTATCTGTATCCTTTCTCTTTTTCTTATTTCCAAAGTCTAATTTCAATTTAGGGTTTAATCCATCTTCTAGTAATTATTATCCTTATTATTTTATGTAATGCACAAACACATAAAACTCCAACAAGATGCACTTTCTTTTATTTTTTGTATCATTTGTTTTTAATTAATCACTATTGATTATATGTGTGCTCTTTTTATGATGCAAATAAGGCACATAAAATAAGGAAACCCAATATAGTATTCCTGTATACATTTTGGGTATTACAAATCCTACCCCCCTTAAAAATAATCTCGTCCTCGAGATTAGTAGAAAAGGGATCCAACAAGCTTGGTTTGTAGTCTATGCTTTAGTTTCTAGTTGGTTTTAATACCAAAAGATTTGTTTTTTTTTAATATCACAAATTATCATGTGATTAGGAAAGCATGGGTATATATATAGCTACTTTATTATGTAGGATAAAAGATGTATCCAAAGCATGGATAGGTTTGGGTAAGGTAAGGAAGGACTCCATCCTAGATTGTGGATCTTGATTCCGCTGGCGATTCAACTTGATCTTTGAAGTCTTGAGTTGATGCTTATCCTTCTTTGACATGGTTGGTCTTCTTTGGCCTTTATTTCTTGGAGTTGTCATCCGAGTTAAGGACATATGGTTAGGACATATGTGAGTAGGATGGATTGTATGGTGTAGGTAGGTTAGAATCTCTTGCTAGGTTAAAATTGTGGGGTTATGCAACTACTGGATGGTTAAGGTAGCTGCATATGGCCAAGTCGATCTGTCATTCTTAATTTAGTGCAGGGTGAACTAAGTTAAGACCCGTTCTATAGGAGTAGAGTCTAATCTATTTCATCAGTATTATCTAACATGTTTGATAAGTCACTTTAGATTCGATCAGATCTAGGTTAGATTGGTGTGACTAGTTTGACTAGATAAGATCTTATTTATTTTAGGCTAGATCATGGTTGTTACACTAGCGTGGGATAAATATGCTTATTGGGGTAAGATTAATCCATAAGGATAAGGTAGAATCTTTTGAGGTCATATAGATCTATTAGGATAAGATAAATCTTTTCAAGATAAGACGAGAATCTATTTTTTTTAGGATAAGATGGATCTATGAGTGTAGGATAGACTTTTTCAAGATAAGATGGATTTTGCTAGGCTAGATTCTTTGATGAGGGATAACCTAGTTCATTTAGATATTTTTATAACCGTTTTTTTTTATATGAAATCCTCTGATACCACTTCTGTAACACCCGGATTTTAGGGATCCAAAACCCGGGCGTAAACATAATCACCAGGTGTGCTGGGACCAAGTCTCACACATATGATGAATCATGGCACAGGATCGAATGTCACATCTTTATATATAACAGGAGTTCTATACAAAATAAATAATTACATTATAAGGAGACAACGGTCCAGCAACCCAAAGTTGACTGGGAGACGACGACCTAGACCACTCACGAACTCATCGCAGCATCCTCCATGAGCATCATCCTGTGGTACCTGTTCTTGACCTGTGGTGTGTGTGAGACAGCAAGAGTGAGCTCACATACGTTCATCGCTCAACAAGTTGTGGGGAATAATGTGCATGAACTCGCCAAAGGTGGGAGCTCACGTGAAGTGTAAGGCTTACCAAAGAAGATGGTTAGAGCTGAGCATTGCTTTTAAAGTTGGTCAAAATTTTATTAGCAGTTACTAAGTATAAGTAAATACCAACCTAGTTAAATAGTAGAACAAAAGTAATAACTTCACCTGCGATGCAATGCATATGACAAATTGAGTTTAAGTTCCATAATTTAATCATGTGAGTGTCCGTGCTGCTCTTGACCGTGAGCACGGCTAGTATACCAGTTTTACACTCTGCAGAGGTTGCGCATCTTTACCCACAAGTCATGTTACCCATCTGCCAAGAGACGGCCAATCCCATACACCTCTACCGAGGAGGCGAGGCAGGGTAACATTACGAGGCCTTTACAAAGTTCCACTAGCTTCAGAAAACCCGCTACAGTTTATAGGAAGTTCTAGTGCAGGAATCCCTTGCAGGACCGCCATCGCAGCAAAATCCTCCCGAGGGCCTCCCTACACTGACCACTCCCCTACTGCCCTTGCCCTTTTCGGGTAAGGTAGTCTTCCACTAGCTTTCCTAATTAATCGGCCAAGGGCGTCCCATTCCACCCTTGTGGTAGCACTGTTTTCCCGGGTGGTTCTCCATGTTCCAATTAACATAATGATCTTAACATGAACCATAAATAACAACTGATAACAAAAGTATAATCAGGAATAGTGTAATCTTCATACCCAAAACCACATATAGCACTAGCAAGTACTACCCAGAAAGTTCAGTGGTAAACAAGGTATAAAGATAGACAAACTAGGGTAACCTATTGGGTCCCATCAAAATTAACCTATGCAGATCATTATGATTAATTAGAACATGAGTGGGTATAAAGAAAGTGATCAAGGGCACAACTTGCCTGAGACTTGAGATTCCAGGTACCAGGATGATCTTCAGGTGACTCGTGTCCTCACTGCTAAACGTAGCAATACAGACAAACATGGTATAGGCAAAATGAACATCACATCAAACATAAAATCAAACTGCATAATAATAATCTATGTGTTGATATGGGATCGTGGACTCGATAATCACTACAATCGGAGTCATGGTTAAAAAGGTATGGTTTTCAAAAGACCCATGCAATTTAAGCGGTTAAAACTAGACCTTATGTTAATTTAATAGATCATGTGAGAAAATAATCTAAATGAATAATTAATTCAACTTTAAGTTAAATTATAATATAATTAGGGATCATATTTAGCCAAACTATAATTATAAACATATTAACTTTGATTTGGAGAGGTTAATCTACTAAACATAAGTTAAATAAATATCTAACTATAAAAGCCTGAGATATGGTATAACCAATGCTATTACTACATAGTGAATCTTTATACGAACCTAACGCAACTGGAACGGGTCAATTCGGAGTTAGAATGGGTAAGATATGACTTTTGCAAGTTTCTAGACATATAAATATTATTTTTATACCTAGAAACAATTTCTGGGATTTATTTTAATAGTGCTCGGACCGAGGAAACAAAATCCCGAGAGTTCAGGGGCTAAATCATGAAAAACAGGGTCTAAGTGTAATTATCTTTATACATGTGAGGATGGCGGGTTAGTTTAGACAAAGGTCAAGGGCCTTTTTGCAACCTTCGCACGGCCGAAGGGGTACCGACGTTTGCCCGCCGTCGGATTAGAAACCAGTGGATCCGATTAGATCGATCTTCATCCAGGGTGGACGATCACCCGCACCCGCCCGATCGATGGTCAACGGTCAGGCTCGATCCACACCCTGATCACGCCACAGCCCTACGATTAGCCAGCTACGGTCCAGATTCGAATTTAGTGAAGACACGCCTCTACCGACCGATTCCCGATGAAGGGCTGGGATCGGCCGCGCGAGAATGGGATACTCCATATCTAATCGCAGCCGTCAACTAGAAATCCCACGGTCGCCAGCTTTCTTCTCCATCGCGCGCATGCACACAGCGCGCCCCGACGCGCCGGAGCTCTCACCGGCGACGAGGAGTGCCCCCAGTCGCACATTCGCCGTAGTTCGTCCCCTCCCAGGCGCCCCATCTATAATCCCCGATGCCGACGCCGCTCCATGCTAAATGCCGAGCAGCTCCCAGGTTCTATCTCGGCCATGCATGAACTGACGACGAGGGTAGAGAAAGAGAGTTCGGGGTGGTGCTTACCGATAGTTTGCCCTACCACAGAGCTCTCGTTCAAACGCTCGCACGCGCCCCCGCGGTCCCGCCCAACAGCAGAGAGCAGGCACGAAGAAGCTCGGGGGATGGCGGCGCGTTGAAGTCCCACGGCGGCGGCGGGCACACTGCAACAACCGCAGACGCGCGACGATGGGGTTCTGGGCTTGGATGCGGCACGGTGATGGGGAGGTTAGTAGATTGGGGGAGGTCCGCGCCCGCCCTTTATGGCCCCCGCGAGTCCGCGCCGAGGTGGGGCATTGGGAGCTAGCGCGACAATGGCGGGAGCGAAGCCGCGCAATCCGCGGACATTGGCGGAGTTGGTTGGGGAGAGGCAGATGAATCCGACATGCGGGCCCCAGCCACCAGTGACCCCACAGCCACCCAGGCGCGCCGCACGCGGGATTAGGACTTGAGCCGCTGTCGCGTGGGCCCGGTGGTTCAGTGGGCGTGGAGGCTGGGCTGCGCGGGAGTGGAGTGGAATTGGGCCGAATTGAGGGTGCGAGGCCCATTAGGTGGGTTTTGTTTTATTCTTTTATTTTCCATTCCTTTTTCTTTATTTTCTAATCCAATTTTGAATTCAAGTTTAAATTCAAACTTTATGGCTCATAATTACGAATTATATTTGTGCAATAATAATACCAAGTCTGAAAATATTTATTTATATATTTTATTTATTTATCTGTATCCTTTCTCTTTTTCTTATTTCCAAAGTCTAATTTCAATTTAGGGTTTAATCCATCTTCTAGTAATTATTATCCTTATTATTTTATGTAATGCACAAACACATAAAACTCCAACAAGATGCACTTTCTTTTATTTTTTGTATCATTTGTTTTTAATTAATCACTATTGATTATATGTGTGCTCTTTTTATGATGCAAATAAGGCACATAAAATAAGGAAACCCAATATAGTATTCCTGTATACATTTTGGGTATTACACCTCGGCTTTCGTTTCGTTCACGTGCATGCATGTCGCCAGCACGACCGTCTTGATTCTTCTACAATGCACCCAGTGCAAAGACCCATGCACGCATGCACTACCGCAAACCAACGCTTTAGCGAGTGACTGAAGCACTCGACAAAGTCTTAAAAACACTCGGCAAAGAAGGCTCGGCACACAGTGCATCAGCAAAGCCTTCTTTGCCGAGTACTTTTCCTCGGTCACTCGGCAAAGAAAGCAGTCGTTACGGCGCCGGGTGACGGAGGCGGCGTCTTTGCCGAGTGTCCCGGTTGACACTCGGCAAAGGTAACTTCTTTGGCGAGTGTCACCAGGGACACTCGGCAAAGAACCCGCCAGGTAGGGTCCCCATGTCAGTTCTTTATCGAGTGCTAGGTACGGCACTCGTCAAAGCGTGCTTCTTTGCCGAGTGTCAGAGATATTACACTCGGCAACAAACCTATACCAGTGCCCAGGTCTTGGTTCTTTGCCGAGTGCTGTCGGGTACCATAATTAGGGGTACCCCCAATGCTCCTAATCATGGCTGGTAAACACCCTCAGACCAACTGACGGGTGCGGTTCAAGCCAAGACTTCGTCTACCCGAGGGACGCGATCTCACCCGAGCCCAGCCTCGAGTTGGAACAGTAGTCCCAGACAAGTTCACGCCTCGCCCGAGGGCCTCCTCAGACAGCGGGCGCCCCCTCAACTCTCCCGAGGCCCGGCTCGGGCAGGCTTCGTTGTGAAGCAACCTTGGCCATACCGCCTCACCAACCGACCGCTTCGCAGGCGCATTAAATGCAGGGGATGCCTGACGTCGTATCCTGACACACGCGCCTCAGTCGGCCAGGCCGAAGTGACCGCAGTCACTTCGTCCCTCTTCTTTACTGTCTGATATGACAGGAAAATAGCGTCGCTCGCTCTGCTCCGACTGCCGTGTCAGCCACCCCGGCAACGACTGACAACAAGTCACGATCAACCACCGAGTTCAGCCTCGGGCGCAACAGGAAGCTCCGCCTCGCCCGACCTCATGCTCCGGCCTCAGGAGGAGGTTTCCGCTTCGCCCGACCCCCGGACTCGGCCTCGACCCCGGTCTCGAGAAGAATCGCGTCCTCGCCCGACCCCGGCCTCGGCCTCAAGAGAAGTCTCCGCCTCGACCGACCCTAGGCTCGGACTGACCGCGCTAATAGGGGATACATCATTTCCCTATTCCTAGCCTGCTCATGCTATAAGGAACAAGACCGACGTCCCATCTGGCTTACCCCGGCGATGGGTAATGATGGTGCCCCGCGTGCGCCATGACGCCGGTGGCTCTCAGCCCCTTACGACAGTAAGAAGACGTCAGCAGGATCCTCGTCGCGCTGCCAGCCGTGCTCCTACAGGACTCAGGCGCTCCTCCGGCGACCACGCCATCACATGTACAGGGCCCAAGCTCTCCCCCAACAGCCACGTTGGCATGTACACAGGGCTTAGACACTCCACTGTCGGACACGTTAGCGCATAGCTACGCCCCCCGTTGTACGTCTGGACTCTCTCCTTGCCTCTATAAAAGGGAGGTCCAGGGCCACCCTGAGGGGGGGTCGCGCGAGGGAAGCGGCGGACGAGCTCTGTGTCCCTCTCTCTCTCACGCGACGCGCTTGTAACCCCTAATGCGAGCGGCACCCCTGGTGCAGGATAATACAAGGCTTGTCCCACATCTTGTGTTCCATCCCGCACCAACCCATCTGGGCAGGGACACGCAGCGACAATTCACTCGTCGGTCCAGGGACCCCCTAGGGTCGAAACACCGACAGTTGGTGCGCCAGGTAGGGGCCTGCTGCGTGTTAACGAACATCTTCCCGTTGAGATCCAGATGGGGAGTCTTCAGCAACCTCTCCAGCCCGGGACGGTGCTCCGCTTCTGGAGTCTCAAGTTCATGTCCCTCGACGGCAGCTACGACATGGTACTCCTCCCCCCGCGGCGTGGCGACAACGACGGTCTCCGACTCGTCCGGCGGCGGCGAGCTCTACGATAGCATCTCCCCGCGGCAGAAGAGGAGCACTCTGGTCGTCCCCGCCACCCTCCTCGTCGGAGGAGGCGAAGACGGGGCAACCATGGCCACGCAGGAGGCGGCACCTTGTCGGCTGTCGCACCAGAGTGAGTCGACGACGCCGGCACTCCCCCGCGAGACATGTCGGACATTGCCCTCGCACCTGAGGCGACGGCGGGTGTCACCTCCCCGCGATGTGTCAGCCCCAAGTGGACTGATGACGCCAGCACCCTCGCAAAGGACCTGTTGGGCGTTACCCTCGTACCTGAGATGACGGTGTGCTCTGCCCCCCGACGCGACTTCACCACCGTTCAACGACCAAGAGGTACCGTCCGTTTTCCATCCCGTACCTTTTCGGTTCAGCTTCGATCCACCTAGCGACCCCGCTATGGTGAGCGCCTTCGTAAAGGCGTATCCAAACCTTCGGGGGTACCACATGTGGTCGACCTGGGACCGACTGACAGTCGTCTCAACCTTCGAACCAGTGGGTTCTGAGGAAGAGGACGACCCCGACTCTGGTTGGGATTTCTCTGCCCTCAATGACCCCGGTGCCATGCGGGGCTTCATGTCTGCATGTGACCACTGCCTCTTCGGTTGTGTCTGACGATGGCCATGACCTTGACGACGAGGGTTACGGCCCAAGTCGCGAATGTTTCCACGTCGATCTGGGAGATCACAACGAAGGCAACCACCTCGGTATGCCAGAGGTTGACGATCCCCCTGGGCCCGCATCTCGCATTGACATCCCGCGGGAGCTAGCTATGGTCCCAGTCCCTACGGGGGCTCAGGACATACAGCTCGAGCAAATCCGTGAGATGCAGGCCCGGGTCGACGGGGAAGCAGGCCAGCTTGTACAGCTCCGACAGAACATCGAACAGGAGTGGGCAGGCCGATCCCTCGCCGGAGAAGCCTGTCATTGGGCCCAAGACATCCGGCGCCGCATCATCGACAATGCCAGGGCAGCGCTGCCTCTGGTCATCAGCGGGTCTGGCCAGGACCTAGCTGTAGCAGCGATGCTGCTTCGGCCCATGCCGGAGCCATCCACCACCGAGGGACGGCGTATCCAGGGCGAACTCAAGAATCTCCTAGAAGGCACCGCGGTTCGACGAGCCGAGAGCTCCGCCTCCCGCAGGCGAGCTGACCCCTCGGAGCATCACGCGGTGTCCTCCCGGCGCATTCGGGAAGCCTCGGTCCACCCCGAGCGTACGCGGGACGAGGCACCCGCCGCCTGAGAACGCCTCGGCAACGAGCACCACCATCTCGACCATCGAGCCCGCCTCGACGAGAAGGTGCGCCGAGGCTTCCATCCCAAGCATGGGGGACGCTGCAACAGCGAGGAGGATCGCAGTCCTTCGCCCGAACCACCTGGTCCGCGAGTCTTCAGCTGGGCCATACGACGAGCACCGTTCCCTGCCCGTTTCCGAGCCCCGACTACTATCACCAAGTACTCGGGGGAGACGAGGCTGGAGATGTGGCTCGCAGACTACCGACTGGCATGCTAGTTGGGAGGGGCGGATGATGACAACCTCATCATCCGTAATCTACCCCTTTTCCTCTCCGACGTCGCCTGAGCCTGGCTAGAGCATCTGCCTCCTGCGTAGATCTCCGCCTGAGACGATCTAGTCAAAGCTTTCGCAGGGAACTTCCAAGGCACATATGTGCGCCCTGGGAACTCGTGGGACCTCCAAAACTGTCGCCAGCAGCCAGAGTAGTCCCTCCGAGAGTACATTCGGCGGTTTTCAAAGTAGCGCACCGAGCTGCCCAACGTTACCGACTCGGATGTCATCGGGGCTTTCCTTGCCGGCACCACTTGCCGAGACCTGGTGAGCAAACTGGGGCGCAAGACTCCCACCCATGCGAGCGAACTGATGGACGTCGCCACCAAGTTTGCCTCGGGTCAAGAGGCGGTCGAAGCCATCTTCCGGAAGGACAAGAAGCCTCAGGGCGAGCCGAAGACAGACACTCCTGAGGCGTCCGTCCAGTGGGGCATGAAGAAGAAGGCTAAAAGCAAGTCACGAGCGAAGCGCGACGCCGCAGACGCGAATCTCGCCGCTGCGGCCGAGCACAGGAACCCTCGGAAACCTCCTGGAGGGGCCGGCGCGTTCGACAAAATGCTCAAAGAGCCGTGCCCCTATCACCAGGGGCCCGTCAAGCACACCCTCGAAGAATGTGTCATGCTCCGACGCTACTTCCATAAGACCGGGCCCCCGGCAGAGGATGGCAAGGGCCATGACAACGACAAGAAGGAGGGCGGCAGGGAAGAGGGATTCCTGGAAGTCCATAACTGCTTCATGATCTACGGCGGGCAGGCGGCGAACGCCTCGGCTCGGCACCGCAAGCAGGAGCGTCGGGAAGTCTGCTTGGTGAAGGTGGCGGCGCCAGTCTACCTAGACTGATCCGACAAGCCTATCACCTTCGACCAAGGCGACCACCCCGACTTCGTGCCAAGCCCGGTAAGGTACCCGCTCGTCGTCGATCCGATCATCGGCAATGTTAGGCTCTCCAAGGTCCTCATGGACGGAGGCAGCAGTCTTAACATCATCTACACCGAGACCCTGAAACTCTTAGGGGTTGATCGGTCCGAAGTCCGGGCCGATGCGGCACCCTTCCACGGGATCGCGCCCGAGAAGCGAATCCTACCCCTCGGACGGATCGACTTACCCGTCTGCTTCGGAACTCCCTCTAACTTCCGAAAGGAAGCTCTCACCTTTGAGGTCGTTGGGTTCTGAGGAACCTACCATGCGGTGTTGGGAAGACCATGCTACGCCAAGTTCATGGCCGTCCCCAACTACACCTACCTCAAGCTCAAGATGCCGAGCCCAAATGGGATCATCACTGTCAGAACCACGTACCGCCACGCGTACGAATGCGACATGGAGTGCGTGGAGTACGCCGAGGCTCTCACTGAGTCCGAGGCCCTCGTTGCCGACCTAGAACGCCTCTCCAAGGAGGCGCCCGACGCAAAGCGGCACACCGGTAACTTCGAATCAGTTGAGGCGGTCAAGTCCGTCTCTCTCGACCCCAGCAACGACACCAGCAAGCAAGTTTGGATCGGCTCCGAGCTCGATCCCAAATAGGAAGCAGTGCTCGTCGACTTTCTCCACGCAAATGCCGAAGTCTTTGCGTGGAGTCCCTCGGACATGCCCGGCACACCGAGGGATGTCGCCGAGCACTCATTGGACATCAGAGCTGGAGCCCGACCTGTGAAGCAAACCCTGCGTCGTTTCGACGAAGAAAAGCGCAGGACCATAGGCGAGGAGATCCACAAGCTACTCGCGGCAGGGTTTATCAAAGAGGTATTCCATCCCGAATGGTTAGCTAACCTTGTTCTTGTAAGGAAGAAGGATGGGAAATGGAGGATGTGTGTAGACTACACTGGTCTAAACAAAGCATGTCCGAAAGTTCCCTACCCTCTACCTCACATCGATCAAATCGTGGACTCCACTGCTGGGTGCGAAACCCTGTCATTCCTCGATACCTACTCAGGCTATCACCAAATCAAGATGAAAGAGTCCGACCAGCTCGCGACCTCTTTCATCACACCCTTTTGGTATGTACTGTTACACTACAATCCCATTTGGGTTGAGGAATGCAGGCGCCACTTACCAGAGGTGCATGAACCACGTGTTCAGAGAACACATCGGCAGAACGGTCGAGGCTTACGTCGACGACATCGTTGTCAAGACAAAGAGAGCCTCCGACCTCCTCTCTAACCTTGAAACGACATTCAAGTGTCTGAGAGCGAAAGGCGTGAAACTCAATCCTGAGAAGTGTGTCTTCGGAGTCCCCCGAGGCATGCTCCTTGGATTCATCGTCTCCGAACGGGGCATTGAGGCCAACCTGGAGAAAATCGCAGCTATCACCAACATGGGACCGATCAAAGATTTGAAAGGAGTACAGAGGGTCATCAGATGTCTTGCAGCTCTAAGCCGCTTCATCTCACGCCTTGGCGAGAAAGGCTTGCCTCTGTACCGCCTCTTAAGGAAGGCCGAGTGCTTCACTTGGACCCCCGAGGCCGAGGAAGCCCTCGGGAACCTTAAGGCGCTCCTTACGAACACACCCATCCTGGTGCCCCCCGCTGCAGGAGAAGCCCTCTTGATCTACGTAGCCACGACTACTTAGGTGGTCAGCACCGTGATCGTAGTCGAGAGACGAGAAGAAGGGCATGCACTGCCCGTCCAGAGGCCAGTCTACTTCATCAGCGAAGTGCTTTCCGAGACCAAAGTTCGCTACCCACAGATCCAGGAGCTGCTCTACGCAGTGATTCTGACACGACGGAAGTTGCGACACTACTTTGAGTCTCATCCGGTGACTGTGGTGTCATCCTTCCCCCTGGGGGAGATCATCCAGTGCCGCGAGGCCTTAGGTAGGATAGCGAAGTGGTGGTGGAGCTTATGGGCGAAGCGCTATCATTCGCTCCTCGGAAGGCCATAAAATCCTAGGTCTTGGCAGACTTCCTGGCTAAGTGGACTGACACCCAGTTACCAACAACTCCAATCCAGCCCGAGCTCTGGACCATGTACTTCGATGGGTCACTCATGAAAACAGGGGCAGGCGCTGGCCTGCTCTTCGTTTCACCCCTCGGAAAGCATCTCCGCTACGTCATTCGCCTCCATTTTCCAGCATCAAACAATGTGGCCAAGTACAAGGCACTGGTTAACGGGCTACGCATCGCCATCGAGCTAGGGGTCCGACACCTCGACGCTCGAGACGACTCACAGCTTGTCATTGACCAAGTCATGAAGAACTCCCACTACCGTGACCGGAGGATGGAAGCCTACTGCGATGAAGTCCGGCACCTGGAAAACAAGTTCTACGGGCTGGAGCTCAACCACATCACCCGATGGTACAACGATACTGCGGATGAGCTGGCGAAAATAGCCTCGGGGCGAACGACGGTTCCCCCGGACGTCTTCTCCAGAGACCTACATCAACCATCCGTCAAGATCGATGACGCACCCGAGGTACCCTCGGCCACACCCGAGGCACCCTCGGCCATCGAGAAAGAGGCCTTGCCCGTCGAGGAGGAACAGAATGGGGTCACGCCAGATCCGAACTGGCAGACCCCGTACCTGGAATATCTCCTCCAAGGAGAGCTTCCCATCGACAAGACCAAAGCTCGGCGGCTGGCTCGACGCGCCAAGTCATTCGTCTTGCTGGGTGATGAAAAAGAGCTCTATCACCATAGCCCCTCGAGCATCCTCCAACGATGCATATCTATCGCCCAAGGACAAGAGCTGTTGCAAGAAATACACTCAGGGGCTTACGACCACCATGCAGCGCCTCGAGCCCTCATGGGGAATGCCTTTCGACAATGTTTCTACTGGCCAACCGCGGTGGCCGATGCCACTAGGATTGTGCGCTCCTACCGAGGGTGTCAATTCTACGCAAAGCAGACGCATCTGCCCGCTCAGGCCTTGCAGACGATACCCATCACCTGGCCATTTGCTGTGTGGGGTCTAGACCTCATTGGTCCCTTGCAGAAGGCACCCGGGGGCTTCACGCACCTGCTGGTCGCTATCGACAAATTCTCCAAGTGGATCGAGGTCCGACCCCTAAACAGCATCAGGTCCGAGCAGGCGATGGCGTTCTTCACCAACATCATCAATCGCTTCGGGGTCCCAAACTCAATCATCACCGACAATGGCACGCAGTTCACCAGAAAAAAGTTTCTGGACTTCTGCGATGACCACCACATCCGTGTGGACTGGGCCGCCGTAGCTCATCCCATGACGAATGGGCAGGTGGAGCGTGCCAACGGTATGATTCTGCAGGGGCTCAAACCAAGGATCTACAACGACCTCAACAAGTTCGGTAAGCGGTGGATGAAAGAGCTACCCTCGGTAGTCTGGAGTCTGAGGACGACGCCGAGCCGCGCCACGAGTTTTACGCCATTCTTTCTAGTCTATGGGGCCGAGGCCGTCCTCCCCACGGACTTAGAATATGGCTTTCCGAGGACCAAGGTGTACGACGATCGAAGCAACCAGACCAGCCAAGAAGACTCGCTGGACCAACTCGAGGAGGCTCGAGACGTGAAAGTGCATTCATCCCTTTTGTGAGTTTTGGTGATTTGGATAACAACACATTTAAAGGTCTAACAAGTTTGCTAAGTGTTGAACAGGAAATTCAGTATGATGAACATACTTGAATAGTGTATAATGATCAGTGAACAAGATTCAACACAAGGTCAAATAACTAGTGAGACAATGCAAATGGATATAATATGGTCTCTATATTGGTTTGAATATATGGACAAGTCCTGAGAAATCACTATGCATAAATATGATCATAATAGAGGTTGAAGTGATTAAGAGGATTGGTCAAGCCAAAGTGAATAAGATATGAGGAATCGTGAATTAGCTTGACCATATTACTATTAGTCCATATATGCTTCTATGAGAATCAAACTAGAGCTTGATTGATCTTAACAATTATATCTAGAAGACATTCAAGCAAGGTTCACAATATTGAAGAAATGATTCTCTCAATGGATGCTCAATAGGATGTGACTCAAGAATGGCTTGATAGGGTGAAGATAGCAAGGAAAGGGCTTCGAGGAACTAAGCGAAGGTGAAGGCCAAGCGACGGCTTGTAGACCGAGGTACCATGGCTAAGGTGAAGAAGAGAGTACTTGCACTAAGTCGATGAACTAATCAGCTATGAAGAGTTACAACATGTTGATGCATCAGTAAGGTGACTTGAAGCCATGATTTGAACTCATATATGGTGAAATGGCACAAGTCACAGGCTCGATTTGTGTTTGCTTCAAAAGGTGAGACAAAGATGTTTGTGATCCTTATGAAGCAACGCCATGGAGAAATCACACATGATTCACCAATTTCTCAAGGAGGTTACTTAATTATATTTTATTTAACTTGAGTATAGGAATCGTCGTACTATCAAGGGGGGTCCAAAAAGAATATTGGTGTTGGTACTAAAGCTCAGTCAAAATCCTTTGAAATCATCTTTGAGAACATTTTTTCAGATCATGAATGCCCTTGAGAAAAACCAATTTTACTTCCCACAAAGACTCCACTTTTGTTCTCTTCAAAATACTCAAAATTTGGTTTCAGCCCTAGAATCCGGTTCAATCGGTCCTGAAACCGGTTCAACCGGTTTTGGGACTGTTCCTCTGCCACCCCTGCTCTGACCTGTCTGACACTCAGTCCTATCAGAAAAAGTCGTTGCAGAACTTTTGGGAAAACCGGTTCAACCGGATTTGAGCCCGACTCAGCCGGTTTTGAGTCCGGTCGACTCTCCGGCTGAGTAGATCAGTGAACCGAGATCTTCCTGGTGGAAATCGGTTCAACCAGTTTTAGAACCGGTTCAACCGGTTTTTGGTCCACTTTTCCCAACGGCTGCCTGCTTTTGGGGGCTCCTTTAAATACACCTCCCACACTCTTCCCCACAGTATAGCACGCACAAAACTTCATTTCTAACCTGAGAAACACCTCCCACTCTCTCTCACACACCTCTTGCCTCTCCCATTTCAAATCTTTGGAGAGAAATCTTTGAGTGAGTTTGAGAGCTGCGGTTTTTGTGCTTCATCTCCAAATCTCTCTTGCTCTTCTTGATTCGAGCTTTGGTACTACATCGAGTTCTTTGTGGATTCATTACTCTTGGAGCTTCTAGCTCCTAGACGACTAGGTGTCTCTTGTGAGTCTCCAAATCTTGTGGAAGACCACAAGAAAGTTTGTATTACCCGCTCGTTTGAGCAAAGATTATTGTGTGGGCTTGACCTTTGTGGTCGGTAAAGGGAGGATTAGGGTTGAAAGAGACCCGACTCTTTGTGGGCGCCTCAACGAGGAAGTAGGGCACCTTGGTGGTGTGACCGAACCTCGGGATAAATCGTGTGTCTCTTGTGTTCTTGTTCATTGTGCTTATACGGGTTCTTCGTCCTCTCACCATTGCGTGGAAGATTTGTTTATATCTTTTTGCTGTGTTGATTTTGAGAAGTGCCCTTCTCAGATCCACTACTTTGAACCCTGTGGATCATTTAGAACATATCATTTCCAAAGTTAACTGGGTGAATTTTGAGATCAATTCAGTTTTACCCAGTTTGCTTCTAGTTTTTGTTGAAAAAGTTTTAACTTGCCTATTCACCCCCCCTCTAGGCAACTTTCAATTGGTATCAGAGCCTAATCCTCGTTCTAACACTTAACCGCGTGAGGAAAGATCATGTCGGGGGGACTAAGAAACAAAAGTGCTTCTAAGCTTGAAAAAGTTGAGGTTGCCTCGACTTTATCTTTTGGTGCAGATGTTGATCCTAGGGCAATAGATCTTGCCATGAGAATCGCCGAAAGGATGTTCCTCAAAATGAAGGAAGATGAGGCGAAGAACAAGATTGAAGAAGAAAATGATCGATGGAGACCAAACGACGAATCCACCTCTTCACAAGGTTCGTCTTTCAATTCCACTTCTCATATGTGCTTTATCGCTAATGGGAGTGACAGTGAAAGCGAAAGTGAGGATGAGGAGGAGCAAGAAAGTGATAGTGAAGATGAGGATGATCTTCAAAAATTCTTCGCTCAACTAAGTAAGAAGAACTGGATGAGCTTGCTCAAACTCATGAAAAGAGCGGAAGAACAAAAGGAAATGCTTCATAAGCAAGAAGACTTCCTCATCAGAAAAATTGAAGACTTAGAGAAGTTGACCAAAGAACATGAGAAGCTAAAGTGCTCTCGTGATGATTTGGTCCAAAGGTATGAAGACATTTCAATTGAGCAAATTAAAGTTGTTAATCATTCATCATATATTGCTCAATTAGAAAATAAAAATGCTATGTTCAAGAACATGATAGAAAGGCTAAATATTGAAAATCTAGCTTTACAAGAAAAACATGATATGCTTGTGTGCTCTCATAATAAATTTATGGATTCACATATCATGTTAGAAATGGCTCATGAGGTTGTGTTAACTAATTTGAAATCATACCAACCTCACATATGCACATGTACTCAAGTAGAAACTATATTATCATGTGCTAACAAATGTTGCTCTCAAGAAAGCCAATCTTCCATTGAGCTAGAAATTTCAGGAATTAGTGATATTTCTATCACACAAGAAAATAAAGAGCTCAAGGAAAAAGTTGGAATGCTAAGAAGGAGCTTAACTCGTTTGAAGGGAAAGTGTCATGCTCAACCTTCTCAAGATAACTGTGATAGTATGGTGAAAAAGCTTGAGAAGGGGACAACTGTAGCATGCACAAAACCCCTTCAAAGGAATACCAAGCTTTCCAAGAAGGGCATGAGCAAAATCCATGGTGAGAAAATTAATGCTCATATGATTTGCTCTAACAATGTACCTATGTGCTTCAACAAAGAAAGATCAAAGAGAAGCGATAGGAGGTGCTATGGATGCAAGGAGAAGGGCCATGAAATTGATTCATGCCCCCACATGAAGAATCAAGACCTTGCACGATCAAGAAAGATGACCATAAAAAAGGATGAAAGCAAAAGGCAAATGCATTGCAAGGACAAGCATCGCATCTGCTACAATTGCCGTGAAAAAGGTCATCTATTCGAGGTTTGTCCAAAGGGTAAAACTCCTAAGCCTAACTTGTCAACACATTCAAATATGCTTAGGAGACCCAAATTTGACACTTGTGCTAGAAAGGTAAGTAGTTCACCTAAAACTAGCACAAAGGTCATTTGGGTGCCTAAGTATTTATTAGCTAACCTTGGTGGACCCATCCAAAAATGGGTACTAAAATGTACTTAATAAGTTTTGCAGGTACCCAGAGATGATATGAAGCTTTGGGGTGCTTGAGCGGTTTAACTTAATTCTTATCTCAAGCTATCAATCTTACATTGCTTATCCTTTAAGATTGACCCAAAGATGAATTAAGTTGTTATATCACTAACTTCATATTCATCTCTAGCAAGAACTTGTGTTGTAGGGAATAAGGATTAACCTTTGTGGGAATCAAGCAAAAGGCCTACAACCAAGTGATATCCAAAGGATGGTAACAATTAATTCTTAAGTGCACATTGCTTTTAATTGGTATATTCCTTTGTGTCTTTTGTATCCACATAGGAAAAATGAAGCGCTTGAGAATGAACTTAAAAGATTTTACCTTGCTTTGGAAAGGATCTAATTATATGGTAGATTGCAAGTTCATATTTTTATATTGTGACAATCTACATGCTTTAAATTGATTGTATGTATCTTATGGCATATTTCAAGTTAATCATCATATTATTGCCATGACCTAGACATAAAGAGTATTATCCCATGTTCTTAAATGAATAGAGTGCTAAGTAAGAAATTCAAATTCTTATAGCACTTACCAAATGAGGAATTCTCTATATGACTAGAGTTGTGAGACTAATGTTTCTATCTAAATGTTTATGTAGTCTCACAACATGAGAATGTGTTTCCCAAATGGAGTGTGTCATTAAATATTCAAAGAAGATTGAACCAATACTATGTGATGTATTCATTCTTGTTTAAATTGGTTTTTAGTCTTCTACATTAATCACTCACCATGTTATGAATTAAAATTGCCCTATAAATTTAATTAAACAATCATGCTACTTTTATCTTGTTTCAATTGATGTTATGCATGATGCCTGTAAGGGTAATTTAGTTCATGTCATGAGGTTTCCTTAATTTAGTAACCTTCTTGTCATTCATATAATAGAGGTTGCTAAATAGGAAACTATTGCTTGTGTTTCTAATGCAATCTCTTTTAAGCTATTTCATGAAATTCATAAGTAGAGATTGTGCTCTTTCAATTGGTAAAATCACAAGCATTAAAGGTTAATCTTCACCTAAAAGAAAGATTAGGAATGCTCAAGGCAAAGGTATGGAACTAATTGTTTCATTTGGTATGTGATCAATAATAGTTCCTTTCAAGTGACATTCTTTCAATTGGTAATAATATATTCTATGGAAAGGAATGTCAATATGAAGGTTAAATTCCTTTTGGCTTAAATTTGTAAATTAGTGCATATTGTGAATTCACTGCTCCATGTGCATTAACTTAGAAGGAATTTAATTTATGCCTTTATGCCTCATAAATGATGATTTATTTGCCATTCATATATAAATATCATCATTCATTAAATACTTCCTTGTACTACTAATACCTCTTTTCAAAGTGCTTTTCGACTAGTTTTAAAAGGAAAAGAGATAACAAGCTAAAGAAGGAAGTCTCCACGAATGAAGACAAGAAGAATACTTAGATGACACCATCTCATATAACAAGACCTTTCAATTGGTATAACAAATGGTACATTCTATATGGTGGTAAGTATTCTTAGGCATAAGTTAATTCGTTGCAAATTTGTCATGCCTTGACCATGATATGTAATGTACTCCCCATGAGACTCTTAACTGAATTGAAAGTGCATGTGGCAAGTCATTCAAATACTTAATGCACATATCTAGTGGGATAACATTATATATCTTGTGTCATAAAGAATAAGTTTCACTTGAGTAAGCTATACTAAGACACTCCAAAATGGTAAATTTGTATCTCATTCATATGGATTATAATCTTTGTTTTCTAAATGGCTACTCTTGATGCAGTTTAAAATTCCCCTATCGTTAATTCTAAAAGTGCATAAGAATCTTTTTGTTAATATTCATCACATACATATGCACTAACATGGATATGATTTTTAAACTGTAAAAGGTACAATTAGTGATCCATACTCTCTAAATTTTGAGAACCCATATTTTGATATTTTAGAAATCTACTTCAATCGATATCCATATGCTTCACATTGAATTGGATCACTAAGTTGTAAATTCCATGCATAACTTGTCTTTATGATATGAATGCTTGTGCGACTAACCTTGATAAGCTAGGTGCACCCAAAGTCAAGGTAGGTTCATCATCAAGAAGGCAACACAACGATGTATTAATAAAAGGAGAAAAGGCTCCTATTCTTAACTCTAGTTTTTATCTATGTGATTAAATATTGACTTAAAACCATGTAAGATGGTTGTCAAGTATATGTGGGTGCCTACACAAAGAGAAAGGCCACAATAAGGATTGTGTGGGTACTCAAGGCTCTTACTACTAATCTCAAAGGACCCAATTCAAATTGGGTACCAAGATATGAAACTTAAACTTGTTTTGCAGAATCACTCCTTCAATGGATCAAGTTGGGTGCTCGATAATGAATGTATAAATCATCTTTGGAGATAGTAGCTAGGGTGGTAAGAACTGAATCTCAAGTGCATATTATTTTCAAATCTTATCTTTTTGTGACTTGTGTAGCCACTAAGGAAAAAGAAGCACTTGAGGATATACATCAGTTGTTGATTATGAAACAAAGGTCTAATTGGAAGTTGAATGAATATTATCATATGGTGAACAATCCAAAATTATGTGACGTATTCTCTATCCAGTTAATTTGGATTTGATTCTTCTATATTAGACACTCATCATAATATGGATTAAGTTAGCCCTTTAAACTTCATTGAAAAACCATGCATATTATCCATGTCATTCAAAATATTTTGTGCATGAGGGTTCAAGGAAATTTAGTCCATATTATGATGTTTCTCTATTTTAGCAACACGCTTGTCTTCCATATATAAAGGGTTGCTAAATAAGAAACTAGTGCTTGTGTTACTAATGTCATCTCTTATGTTGAGTTTATCCATAGAAAATCTATGTTAAGAGATGGTGCTTGTTTTAAATTGGATAAATCACAAGCTTAAAGAATACTATTCAACTAAAGTAAGATGAAGTTGATAAGAGGCCAAGGTATGAAAACTTCCTCTCCTTCAGTTGTTTTAGTATTCTATCCTTAGTGGGATGTACCATAGTATAGGTTAATTTCCTTGCAATATAAAATGTTCAATAGTGTATATAACTTTGACATCAACTATATGTGTGCACTAATTTAAAAGGAATTTAATCTATCCTTTTGGGTTTCAAGAATGATGATTCATTCTCCATCCACATATAAGGATTATCATTTGTGAAACCCTCCCTTGTGTTTCTAATGCTCTCTTTTCTAAGTGTTTCAATAAGGTCTTTCCAAGTGCTTTCAAGATGGATTCAAAATCTACGGATATAAGAGTCTTGGTTGTTTCAATCATTGAGTTTTAATGGGTCTCATATCAAGTATGATTGAACCAAGCCAAGATGAATGAAGTTCAAGATCGCCTGGTTGGATGAAATCATAAAGAGAAAAGAAATCATAGTGATCCAAGAAGGGAGTTACATTTTTTGTCAACCAAATAATGAAGATGTAGTGACATATTTATATGATATCCTTCATTATGAGGTTTGAGGTTCATGTTAGCATGCTTTACCCTTTAGAATTTCAATTGATATGCTTTCAGTTCTTAAACTTTCAATTGGTTTAATTTTCATCATCTATGTAAAGCATGTTATGTTAAACCAAAATATAGTGCAAACATCTTCTTTAACCTCGTATTGTTGATGTGCATAAGTGTACTTTGTGTACTCTTGCATGCACAAATTGACGGAGAATTTAGCCTATACCTTGTGAGACTAATGATTTCTTTCAAGTTCATGTTTTGTAGTCTCACACCTTGGAGAACATCAAATGAGGATGAGTGGTTCCAAGGAAATGATCAAATATTTACCACATGTCACCCCATGGATTAGTTCTATTGGGGAACGATATGTGTTCTCTAGCATAAATTCAATTGTTTCAAATATATTATGAACTCCTCTAAGAATCTTAATTGAATCAAGTGCATGTTACAAGTAATTCGAGTACTTGATGCATACATTTAGGGGAAGCTCATTCTATATCTTGTGTCCTTAAAGACTAACATTTTCTTTTAGTGAATTTGTGTAGTTCCTTGAAGAGAATGCGTTTCTCTTGATCGTTTAAAGAGGATAAGTTTCTCTTTGAAATATCAAGCCTATCAAAAGCTAAGATAGAAATTCATGATTATAATGAAGACCATATGGCATGGAACAAAGGTGTGTCACTCCATGAACTATTGTATTACCTTTGTACATCTAGTCTCTTACATGCTAGTATGTGAATGTATATGCAATATCTTAAGTCACACCATAAGGTTGCACTTGCGGTGACGATTAAAGAATCTCTAGATATTTGATTAATACCTCTTGTGGTGATGTCATAAGTTAGTCTCAAGTCATCTTAGTGAGGTATGAGTCAAACATGCTAACTTCTCAAGAATCTTGGCTTAAAATATTGCATATCATGTCTATTAGTATACTTTTTTGATTATGAGTAATTCCTTCAATTGGTGCAATTTCATATTTTCATACTTTATTTGTACCAAGGTTCAAATTGTAGAACTTAATCCCCTGGCCTCACAAGTCCAAGTGCATAAGCTAAACAAGTATTCATCACTTGTATGCACACATTTTGGGGGAGAATGGTCTATAATTTGAATCTTTGAGACTAACTTCATTTTCAAGTCTACTATATGTGTAGTCTCAAATTAGAAAGGAATCTTCGGGCTAAGACAATCGCTTCCACTGTAAATTTTGATGGGTATCAAAGATTCTTTGCTCCAATAAATGTATCTTCTATACATTTCATAAGAGAATGAGTTTCTCTTGTATATGCTACTCCAACGTCATCTAAAATTGGTAAATATGTATCACATCCTTTTGGATTGCAAATGTCTGAAGTAGCATAGCTTATAAATTCTCTTGTCTAGAACTTAATTGATTAAATAGTGCACATGTTCCTTATGTTGCATGATTATGTTCAATTGATACTCCTTGTATGCCAATGGTACTTTAAGTTGCAAATAAGTACTCTCAACTGGTATCAATTGAATTCATATATATGTGCGCTCTAAAACTTGAGGAGAACTTAGTGTAATATGCAATTAGTGATCTGCTTATCTAACAAATTGTATCAAGTGGTGTTTTTCAATTGATATTTTCATACATAGTCACTAGTTGTATAATCCATACTTGTGCAATTTTCATGCTGCCTCTTGTTATGATAAGAAAATGCTAGGTGACATCTAGACTCCAGGTATCAAGATTTATCTTTCGATTTAGTATGACGATCTTCATTTGATATCTTGAACCTATGTCACAATTATGCCAACAAGAGCTTGCAAATGAATTCTAAATCCAACACAAGTCTGGAAACCCCTTGAAAAGGTAAAATGCCAAGGTACATCACTTATGACACTTATCCATTACCTTTGTGCCATCTAAGGATCATTTTCATGATAGTGTGTTCACATCTCGCTTAATCATAATTTCTATCCTTTATATTCTTTATATCTTTTTTTGGAGATTTATGACAAAGGGGGAGAAATTGTGCATTAAAGCTTACCTTTAGTCTTATGTAACTAAGTGTAAGAAGACTTTTGAAAAGGGGGAGAAATAATTGACAAAAGGGGGTTGAATTATAAGTAAAACATAAGATGAAGGAAATTGATGAGTGCATAATATGTCATGAGCATCACGTTTATTTATGACACAAAGCACCCTATGAATAGTATGATATAAGTTGTCTTCACTCTTTGACCCAAATATGTGGTTTTGGCATTTGAGTACAAAATTGGTATTTTCTGAAATACACATATTTAGGGGGAGGAAACTATATCATAGGATTCAAAATCTTATTTATCAAATCTTATGTAAGCTTTAAATGTGTTGTCATCAATCACCAAAAAGGGGGAGATTGAAAGTGCATTCATCCCTTTTGTGAGTTTTGGTGATTTGGATAACAACACATTTAAAGGTCTAACAAGTTTGCTAAGTGTTGAACAGGAAATTCAGTATGATGAACATACTTGAATAGTGTATAATGATCAGTGAACAAGGTTCAACACAAGGTCAAATAACCAGTGAGACAATGCAAATGGATATAATATGGTCTCTATATTGGTTTGAATATATGGACAAGTCCTGAGAAATCACTATGCATAAATATGATCATAATAGATGTTGAAGTGATTAAGAGGATTGGTCAAGCCAAAGTGAATAAGATATGAGGAATCGTGAATTAGCTTGACCATATTACTATTAGTCCATATATGCTTCTATGAGAATCAAACTAGAGCTTGATTGATCTTAACAATTATATCTAGAAGACATTCAAGCAAGGTTCACAATATTGAAGAAATGATTCTCTCAATGGATGCTCAATAGGATGTGACTCAAGAATGGCTTGATAGGGTGAAGATAGCAAGGAAAGGGCTTCGAGGAACTAAGCGAAGGTGAAGGCCAAGCGACGGCTTGTAGACCGAGGTACCATGGCTAAGGTGAAGAAGAGAGTACTTGCACTAAGTCGATGAACTAATCAGCTATGAAGAGTTACAACATGTTGATGCATCAGTAAGGTGACTTGAAGCCATGATTTGAACTCATATATGGTGAAATGGCACAAGTCACAGGCTTGATTTGTGTTTGCTTCAAAAGGTGAGACAAAGATGTTTGTGATCCTTATGAAGCAACGCCATGGAGAAATCACACATGATTCACCAATTTCTCAAGGAGGTTACTTAATTATATTTTATTTAACTTGAGTATAGGAATCGTCGTACTATCAAGGGGGGTCCAAAAAGAATATTGGTGTTGGTACTAAAGCTCAGTCAAAATCCTTTGAAATCATCTTTGAGAACATTTTTTCAGATCATGAATGCCCTTGAGAAAAACCAATTTTACTTCCCACAAAGACTCCACTTTTGTTCTCTTCAAAATACTCAAAATTTGGTTTCAGCCCTAGAATCCGGTTCAATCGGTCCTAAAACCGGTTCAACCGGTTTTGGGACTGTTCCTCTGCCACCCCTGCTCTGACCTGTCTGACAGTCAGTCCTATCAGAAAAAGTCGTTGCAGAACTTTTGGGAAAACCGGTTCAACCGGATTTGAGCCCGACTCAACCGGTTTTGAGTCCGGTCGACTCTCCGGCTGAGTAGATCAGTGAACCGAGATCTTCCTGGTGGAAATCGGTTCAACCAGTTTTAGAACCGGTTCAACCGGTTTTTGGTCCACTTTTCCCAACGGCTGCCTGCTTTTGGGGGCTCCTTTAAATACACCTCCCACACTCTTCCCCACAGTATAGCACGCACAAAACTTCATTTCTAACCTGAGAAACACCTCCCACTCTCTCTCACACACCTCTTGCCTCTCCCATTTCAAATCTTTGGAGAGAAATCTTTGAGTGAGTTTGAGAGCTGCGGTTTTTGTGCTTCATCTCCAAATCTCTCTTGCTCTTCTTGATTCGAGCTTTGGTACTACATCGAGTTCTTTATGGATTCATTACTCTTGGAGCTTCTAGCTCCTAGACGACTAGGTGTCTCTTGTGAGTCTCCAAATCTTGTGGAAGACCACAAGAAAGTTTGTATTACCCGCTCGTTTGAGCAAAGATTATTGTGTGGGCTTGACCTTTGTGGTCGGCAAAGGGAGGATTAGGGTTGAAAGAGACCCGGCTCTTTGTGGGCGCCTCAACGAGGAAGTAGGGCACCTTGGTGGTGTGACCGAACCTCGGGATAAATCGTGTGTCTCTTGTGTTCTTGTTCATTGTGCTTATACGGGTTCTTCGTCCTCTCACCATTGCGTGGAAGATTTGTTTATATCTTTTTGCTGTGTTGATTTTGAGAAGTGCCCTTCTCAGATCTACTACTTTGAACCCTGTGGATCATTTAGAACATCTCATTTCCAAAGTTAACTGGGTGAATTTTGAGATCAATTCAGTTTTACCCAGTTTGTTTCTAGTTTTTGTTGAAAAAGTTTTAACTTGCCTATTCACCCCCCCTCTAGGCAACTTTCAAGACGTCGCCCTACTACATTCGGCACGATACCAGCAGTCGCTGTGGCGCTACCACGCCCGAAGTGTTCGTTCCCGAGGCTTCCAAGTGGGAGACTTGGTGCTTCGCCTGCGACAGGACGCCCGAGGGCGCCACAAGCTCACTCCACCCTGGGAAGGGCCCTTCATCATCACCAAGATCTTGAAGCCCGGAACATACAAGCTGGCCAACAGTCAAGGCAAGGTCTACAACAACGCTTGGAACATCCGACAACTACGTCTCTTTTACCCTTAAGATGTTTTCAAGTCGTTCATATACCTTGTTCTCCTTACATACACAAATAGAGTCTAACCGTCAAGGAAGGGTCAGCCTTGCCTCGGCAAAGCCTGACCCTCCCTCAGGGGCTAGAAGGGGGGAACCCCCTCTGTGTCAAAATTTTCCTCGGAAAAATTTTCCACCGACACGACTTTTCGTGTTTCCCGACTATATCGGTAACAGAACCCCGCAAAACGAATAAGAGCGCATGTAAGCAGCAAGGCCGACCGAGCTGAGGGACTCCTACGCCTCCAGGATACGGATACCTCACTCGTCACCTTCCGCGAAAAATAACTCTTACTCGGATAAGCAATTCTGCTACTGACGAACGAGTCCGGATACTCGAAACAAGAGGAAAATAAACGCAGCTTTATAACACGACGACAAAGTGTTTAGGCCTCGGCGGCCGTGAAAGACACATGCATGTTCCAAACAAACTGCTCTGGCAGAATCAGGCATCGCCCGGGGGAGGAGCGGCACCCTCGGCTTCGTCTCCGCCCTCAGCGCCGTCTCCACCCTCGGCGAGATCCGCCCCGGCCTTGGACGGCGACGCAAGCGGAAGGATCTCCACCTCGAAGGAGGACGCCAGCACCGCGCTTGGGCCCACGATGGTCGCGTCAAGCCTCTGAACTTCGGCTAGGATAGCTTCATCTTCATCGGGTAGACAGTACCCCTCGCTGACCCGCTCTAGATCCATATCATAGTGGGAAGCGAGCACGGCAAAGGCCCGCCTAACACCGTGATGCAACGCCTCGCAGAGTCTGCTGGGCACATGGCCGCCCAAGGCCTGCAGGTGACTCTGGGGGGAGCTTCCCGAGGGGACGTCGTCAAGGCCAAAGACCTGGCAGAAGGCCGAGATAGCTTCAGACATGGCCACGCGGTCGGCCTCCTCCCGCTCAGCCGCCCGGGCAAGTGCCTTGGCGGACTCGTTGAGGGCCGACTCGAACTCTGCAAACATCCAAACAGAATTCCTCAGACACGAGTTGAAGAATGAAGATCGAAGTCACAAAGCAGCCAAAACATACCTTTAGCCCGGGCACACTGCTCCGAGGCTGCGGCTTGGGCGGACTGGGCAGACCCGACGGCCACGGCCAGGTCCTCCGCAAGGGCTCTGGCCCGAGAAGACACCTCGGCTAGCTGGCCCCCAAGGGCCTCAGCCCGGCTTTCGGCCTCGGCGGCCTGGTTCCGAGATTGGTCCCTCTCGCCGATGACCTGGCCAAGCTCCAGCTGCCGCTGCTGCGCCTCTGCGCGTGCCGCCGCTGCCTCCACCCCCAGCTCATCACAGAGCAACCAAAGGTCCACCGCCTCGGCGCTCCATTGGGCGAGGCGTTCGGTAGCCTCGGTAAGCGTGGCCCTCAGGAACCGCAGCGAACCCCAGACGTCGGCCTCGCGGCGGATGAACGACGACTTGGCGGTGCTCAGATTCGTCAGATCCTGAGGAAGGGAAGTAGGGCGTCACAAAGAATGCCCTGGCCACGCGAAAGGTATGCCTGAAATCCTTACCTGGAGGATCCTAGGAAAGTCCCTGGAAAAGATCTCCATGGTCGACTGAAGCGACCCCATCGCTGCCTTGGCATACTCACGGAGCTCATCCCAAGACTGCTCCTCCCGCTCATCGTCAAGGACGAAGAGCGGTTTCGGGGCGCCACGGGTCCAGAACCGGAGCGCCTGCGCGCGCCGCTCATTGGGATCGCGCCGCGCAGGGATGAGGTCGCCGCTCCACAAGACGAGCCACGGTTCTGCACCCCCTCCTCCAAGGCATCGGGACCCCCTGCGGTCGACGCATCGGGTACCCCCTCGGCTAAGGAGGCGGGTTCTCGATCAGCGACCTCGAGCAGCGGCACCTCAACCATCTCAGCATCAGCGGCGACGGGTGGCTCCACGGGCAGAACGGCAACAGCCTCGGCAGAAGCTGGTGCCGGCGCCGACAACAGGTCAGGTGGGCTCAAGGCCGCGGCCATGCCAGCAATCTCCCCCGGCACGACGGCCGCCTCGACGGAGGGGTCGGCCAGGGGAGCTCGCCCCATGGCAACTCGCACCGCCTGGGCCCCCCGCTTGGGGGCATCTTGTGTGGAGGCCGGCCAACCGGAGTGGCGTGGTGCGGCGCTGGCTGCAAAAGCCGGCAACGTATTAAGGGCCTTCCTAGGAGCTAGACCCGCCGAACCGTGCCTCCGTTTGCTGGGAGGAAAAGGGAAAGCAGGATCAGGACACACAAGGGAGGAGCCAGGACATAGGTATCCTCAGATACTTACCTGCTCCGGACCAAGGCCAATCGTGCCTGCGGGGAGGCCCCTCAGGCCTCGGTCCACGCAGGCGCCGCCGAGGTTCGCCCCGCTGCCGGCTTCAGCGCCGTTCCCACTTCGGGCGCCCGGGGTGCCGAAGGGACGGCTTGCCCATGCGACGTCACGATGGCCCGAGGATCAACCTCTTGTACGGCCGGCACGGGCGACTGCTCGCGGGGGACAGGCGGGACGGCCTGACTCCCTGGGGTCACCTCAACTACCTCGGCCAAGGGGTCAAGTACCCCCTCAGCCTGCCCCTACTCTTCAGACCGGGACCCTGATGTCCCGGCCCAGATACCGACGGTGCCAGCCCACTCGGGGGCTGGCTCGACGACCCCTGGCCCAGCCTCAGATCCGGGCTGAAGCCAAGGCGGGCTGCCATGTCGTCGTCTTCGTCATCATCGTCGTCATCGTCGTCGTCAGGTGTCTCCGGCGACGACTCCCTCGGGAGCCTGTCCCTCTCCTGCCTCCGACGGCGCCTCTCCAAGGCGTCCCGAACCCGCATCCACTCGCGAGCCCGAGCCTTTTTCGCGTCCTTCTTCTCCTTCTTCTTTTCCGCAGCGACCCTCACGCGGCTCGGTCCACCGTGTTCTCCGGGACCGGTGGTAGGGAAGGCTTGTAACACCCCAACTCCTAGGGACGAGCGGAAATCCCGATTGAGAGAATCAAAGGCAACCTGATACAAGATAGGAGAAGGAGCGGACACTCACCAAGGACACGCACCCACGCTCGGGACGCATCAAAGGCTAGGTAAGGGCGCTGGCGTCCAGCCTCCCCACCGTGCCCGCTACCCGCCTACGAAGGTCATCGGCAGAGAGGGGGACCGAGGACATCTGCGAACCCTCCAAGTCAACTCCCGGCATCATCTCCGAAAGCGGCAACCGCCGCTCTGCCAAGGGAAGCACCCTCCGGCGATGGATGGCGGCAACCACCCCCGAGGCGGTGAGCCCCCCATCTCGTAACTCCTGCAAGGCCTCCAGAAGGGGCTGGAGTTTCTCCTGTTTCTCGCGCGCGGCCCCATAGCGCCAATTGCTGCCGGGAGCAGTCACCACTCGTTGAGAAAACGACGGGAGCCTTCCATCGTCATTCCGGAGGTAAAACCACCGGTGCTGCCACCCCTTGTTCGAAGACACAAGGATGGCAGGGATGTACTGCTGCGCACGCGCCTGCCTCAACTGGAGGGTGCAGCCGCCGGCCCACACCGCCATACGAACCTTCTTCTCCCCCGTCGTCAAGGCAAAAAGCTCTGCGGAGAAGAGATGGGTCCATAGATCCCAGTGGGGGTCAATCCCCAAAAAGCCTTCGCAAACCGCCGCGAAGGAGGACGCCTGCGCAATGGAGTTGGGGTTGAGGTTGTGCAGCTCCACCCCGTAGTAATGGAGGATCGCCCGCATGAAACGGCTTGCTGGCACTCCGAACCCCCGCTCATGGAAGGAGACGAAGCTCAGCACATACCCCGACGGCGGGGTCGGGTCAGCCCCGCTCGGAGGGACCATCCACTCTGGCTGCGGGTCACCGGAGAGGGGATGGAGCAAACCGTCGGCGACAAGGGCCTCTAGATCGTCCACTGTGATGATGGAAAAAGGCCACGGGTCGCGCGGCGGAACGACGGTCACCCGGTCGCCCGTCGCCAAACGAAGGGGGTGGTGGCGGAGCAGACAAGGTGTGCGGTTTTCTTTCTCTGGCTATTCCCTTAGGTTGCAAAAACCAAAGCAGGAGGCGAGCGGCAGAGTAAAGAACCGCAACCAGTCCCTCTTCCGGGTATATAAAGGTCTGGGCAAGACCCGTTCAACACCTCGCCCGAATCCGCCGTGAAGTTCAAACTCAAAGACGAAACGCCCGTTCCTCGAACGACTCGCGCATGCACAACGGCTGCCCCGCGAACCACCCATCCCGTCGCATTAACTTCGCGGCAGGGCAAGCGACACCTTTGGCAGGCGAAGCGGGCGACGTTTCATCTCCGCCATGATGACCGCGTCAAAAAAGGTGCACCACCTTATAAATTCATATCCTTCCCCTCCTCCTCTCTCTCTCTCTCTCTCTTGCTACAGGGACCGAGAAAGGGGATGTTGTGGAAAGGATCCTTCCCGATGAAGGAAGCGGGCCCCGAGCCCTCCTACTGATCAGGGGTTCGAAGGCTAGCCCCTCAAAAGGGTTTCGACAGCCACCCCAGAGCACTCGGACTTCAAGCCCATTACTGATCAGGGGTTCGAAGGCTGGCCCCTCAGAAGGGTTCGACAGCCGCCTGAGAGCGCTCGGGCTCCGTGCCCACTACTGATCAGGGGTTCGTAGGCTGGCCCCTCGGAATGGTTCGATAGTCGCCCTAGAGCACGCAGAGTGAGGGATGACTCTAGGTACGTTCAATACATAGCCGAGGCTCGGGCTACGCTCCCGAGGTACCCTAGGACATTTCCAAGACCGGCGGGAACGATTTGTAACGGAATCCCCTCGAAGGGAGGCATCGAGCCCTCGGACCCTGTCGAAGGGGTCTGGGTCCGGTGAATCACCCGCAGGTACTTTTGGAGCGCGCCTCTGGGCCACCAGCCGACCCCTAACGAACGGGGCACGGGCGTCCACTCGGATCACCCGCTAGCAGCTCACTGGAAACACCATGTTCGGCGCCCCCCGAGGGCAACATGACGCTTTCCCCCCTCCTTGTGGAAAGGCGACGCAGGGGCATATAATAAAAGTCGGGAAAGTCCTTGATCGTCCTCTCGCTCCGTGCGGAGGCTCGGGGGCTGCTCTCGCACCCGGCTACGGCCAAAACTGTTGACAGCGTCAACAAACCAGCTTGATAACTTGGAACCCGACCACGCACCCGGGCTACGGCCGGGCCGCACGAGGGAATGATCAGACCGGCCGAAGCACCATGAAAAGCATTCAGACCTCAGAGGAGTCAAACCACTCCTCCGAGGCCTCGGGGGCTACACCCGGTGGGTGCGCTCGCGCGCACCCACCAGAACAAGGCAAAAACCAAGAAAGGCTGGTCCCCTCGCCGAAAATGCGGCAAAAGCCTCCAAGCGAGTACCATCACTCCCTTCGAGGCTTGGGGGCTACTGTTGGGTACCATAATTAGGGGTACCCCCAACGCTCCTAATCATGGCTGGTAAACACCCTCAGACCAACTGACGGGTGCGGTTCAAGCCAAGACTTCGTCTACCCGAGGGACGCGATCTCACCCGAGCCCAGCCTCAGGTTGTGAAAGGAAATTAGGCTTACACCTATTTCCTAATTGATTTTGGTGGTTGAATTGCCCAACACAAACAATTGGACTAACTAGTTTGCTCTAGTCTGTAAGTTCTACAGGTGCCAAAGGTTCACAATAAGTCAATAAAAAGACCAAGAGAGGTCTCAAAGGAAAGGAGCAAAAAGGAAACCGGAGGCTGCCCTGGTCTGGCGCACCGGACTGTCCGGTGTGCCACCGGACAGTGTCCGGTGCACCAGGGTGCTTCAGCTCGAACTCTTCACCTTCGGGTTTCCCAGGCGCATCTCCGCTATAATTCACCGGACTGTCCGGTGTGCCACCGGACTGTCCGGTGCACCAGCGGAGCAACGGCTACCTGCGCACAACGGTCGACTCTGACAGATGAAAAGTACCACGGCAGATGTCAGAGCAGCGGTCAGAGGGGCACCGGACTGTCCGGTGCTGCACCGGACTGTCCGGTGCCACATGAGGACAAAGTCTCCAACGGTCAACCAGCTCCAACCCTGACGAACAGGCTGACGTGGCGGCTCACCGGACACTGTCCGGTGGCGCACCGGACTGTCCGGTGCGCCCATCGCCAGCAAGCTTCTCCAACGGCTACATTTTGGTTGGTGGCTATAAATACCACCCCAACCGGCCACTTCAAAGTGTGGGAGTCCAAGCAACATTCCAAGTCATCTAGTTGACATACTCAAGCCCTCCCAACCACATATATTCATTGATCCATCCTATACACAAGATTTAGACCACTACAACCAACACAAGTGCCACAAAAGAGAGAGCAAGCAATTGAGAGCTACTCAATTGAGTTTAGCCCTAGTGCCTTGTGAGATTCATTGAGAGATAGTGTGTGCTACATCTTTGTGTTCATTTGAGCGTGGAGTTTTGACTCCCATTGAACTTCCTCCAAAGTTTTGGAGGGTTGTAAAAGCTAGCAAGAGACACCAAAGAGTGTGGTGGTCCTTGCGGGATCGAGAGTGATCCTTGAGAAGAAGAAGAGCTCGTCGATCCTTGTGTGATCGGTGGAGAGAGGGAAAGGGTTGAAAAAGACCCGTCCTTAGTGGACTCCTCAATGGGGACTAGGCCTTCGAGGGCCGAACCTCGGTAAAACAAATCACCCGTGTCATATGTGTTTATTGCTTGTGATTTGTTTGCTTTCCCTTACTCTAAGTTTTCTTGTGCTATTATTTGCCAATATCATTTGGTGTTGCTTCAAGTTAAATTCTCATTTAGTGAAGCAACACTTCGCAAAAAACAACTTAACTTATTGCTCTTCCCATCTAAGTCTTCTTGCTCTAATATTCATATATCTATCAAGTTGTACTGATTATCAATTCCATATTATTTAAGCGAAATACTCTTTCCAAGCAAGAACTTAGTTTATATTCTCCGATAATTGTATATCTTGTTCTAACCACTAATCAAGGGATCTAGTTGGGGGATAAAGTTTTAATTTTCAGGTTCCGCCTATTCACCCCCCTCTATGCGACTTTCAATTGGTATCAGAGCTAGGCACTTCATCTTAAGTCTAACAACTCGAAGTGATGGCTCGAAGAAGATCCCAAAAGAACAAGAAGTCCAAGGAGAACAAGGAGGTAACTCTTGAGATATTACTTCCCGATTATTCTAATTATGATTCATGGTCTACTAGGGTGATAAATGCTTTTAGAACGGTAGATCCACAATTAGAACAAATTTTAGACAAGAGTATTATTTCTCCTAACTATGCTAGGGAAAATGCCTCCGAAGAAGATTTAAGATGTATACGCTTAAACTATCTAGCTTATGACATTTTAAGTAAATCCCTTAGCAAAGAAGATTATCATGCCTTCATAATAAAATATGACAAACCTATTTGTGATGTGCATGATATTTGGACTAGAATTAAAAGCAAATTTAATGAGTCCGAACATGATAGTTCATTTTGTGCTTCTACTTCCTTTGGTATTTGTGATACTAACCTTTACAAGGAAGAAGAAGAAAATGAATGATGGCAACCAAACGATGAATCCACCTCTCCAAAAGGTTTGTCTTCCCATTTCGATTCCCACATATGTTGTGTGGCTAATGAAAATGATAGCGGAAGGACAAATGAGGATGAGGAGGAAGAAAGAAGCTTCTTGCATCTCTACGCTCGCCTAAGCCAAGAAGATAGGGTAGTCATGCTTAAACTTCTAGAAAGAGCGAGAGAGCAAAGTGAAGCTCGTCAAAGGCTAGAAGATGTTCTCTCCATGAAAATGCAATGCTTTGACGAGTTGACTAAAGAACATGAGGAGCTAAAGTGCTCTCATGTTGATTTGGTCCAAAGGTATGAAACTATTTCAATTAAGCAAGATAACGCTTTACATTGTATCGCTCAATTAGTAAATAGGAATGCCTTGCTTAAGGACCAAGTAGAAAAGCTAAAAGTTGAAAATCTAGCTTTTCATGAAAAATATGATATGCTCCTATGCTCTCATGAAAATCTTAGAGATGATCATATCATATTAAACATTGCTCATGAGGTTGCGATAGAAAACTTAAAATCCCAACAACCTCACATATGCACATGTATTCAAATTGATACTGTATTACCATGTGCTAATGCTTGTTGTCCGTCGACAAGCAAATCTTCTCTTGAGCTAGAATTTGCAGGAACAAAAGATGATACATATCAAAAGCTCAAAGAAGAAAATGAGAGGCTAAAGATGAGCTTGACACAACTTAAAGGGAAATGTGTTGCTCAACCTTCTCAAGATAACCGTGATCACATGGTGAAGAAGCTTGAGACAGGGATAACCGTGGCATGCACTAAATCCCTTGTAGAAAATGTCAAGGACTTGAGGATTGCCAAGAGGAGGAAACAAAAGAAGAAAATCAATACCTCCTCCAAAAGCCTCAACCATGCCTCCATACAAGGTAACATCCAAGATAATGATCAAGCCACACTTCACACTAAGAAAAATAAGAAGTGTAGTGAATGCTTTGAAGAGGGACACTTGATTAGGTCTTGTCCCTACATTAAAAATGGCTTGATTATTAAGGATAATAAACTTTGTTTTAAATGCTCCAAGAAGGGACACTTGTTTAGATCTTGTCCCCATTTGAAACAAAGAGGCATAGGGTTAGAATAGAAAGTTTTTACTAGCCATGCAGCAGGCAACAAACAAGGAAAGAAGAAAGTTTCAAAACTTGAAAAACGCCTATGCTACACATGCCGAAAGAAGGGACATCAATGCAAGGATTGTCCCATTGGTAACAATCCCTCTCCTAGCTTGTCAATTAATTCTCATATAACTAGGCAACCCAAAATTGAAACTTGTGCTAGAAAGGTAATGAGTTTACCTAGTGCTAACACAAAGGACTTTTGGGTTCCTAGATCTTTGTTGACTAACCTTGATGGACCCATCAAGCGATGGGTACCAAAATATGCTTGACAAGCTTTGTAGGGGAAGGAGATGATATGAAACCTTGGGGTACTTGAGAGAGTTCATTCAATTATTGTTAACTCAAGCTATCAATCTTCAATGACCTATATCCGAGATTGACCCAAGGTTATTCTTCAAATTACTATGTCTTTAACTCATATCATCTCGAGGAAGATATTGATGTTGTAGGGAATAAAGAATTATCTTGTGTGGAAAAATCAAGGCCTACAACATGGAGGAAAGCCGAAGAATGGTAACACTTGTGTTTTGAGTGCAAATAATTTAAATTATCATTTCTTATGTGTCTTGCGTAGTCACATAGAAAAATGAAGCACTTCAAATATCTTTAAATTTGTATTACCATTCTTTGAAGAATTTCCTCTCATATGGTAGATTGCATACTCATCATTTCTATCCTATGGTAATTTACATGCTTTAATTATTGTAAAAATCTCATGGTATGTTTTTATACTAATTACCTTATTATTGCCATGATTCTAGATATAGAGAGATATTTCAAGTTCTTAAAAGAATAAGGTGTCACGTAAGGAATTCAAATCCTTAGGACATTTATAAAAGGAAAACTCTCTCTATAACTAGATAAGTGAGACTAATGATTTTATCTAAGTAACCCAAGTAGTCTCACTTGTAGAGAATATGTTTCTCTTTTGAAAAGCATGTAACTTAACATGAAAAGAAAAATCAATCCAATGATTTTTGATGTACTTATACTTGCTTAAATTGGAATTGATTCTTTCATATTTATCGCTTTCCATTTCATGAATTAGATTTATTCCCATAATCTTAAAGGATTGTTTATGCTTGTTTTATGAGTTAAAATTGAGCAAAACATCATCTATGGATAATCTAGTTCATGCCATGAAGTTTCCATGTTTTAGTAATCTAACTTTTCATTCCTTATCAAAAATGATTACAAAAATGGAAACTAGTGCTTGTGTTACTAACAAAGTATCTCTTGAGCCTACTTATGAATATCTACAAAAGAGAAAGTGCACAAGCCTCATGGGTTGCTCTTCACCCAAAGAAAGAAAGGTAAAAGCAAAGGTATGGGAACTCATCTTCTTAATCAAGTTTAGTTCCCATCTCAATGGCTATTTAATCTAAATTATCATATTCTACCCTTGTGAGGAATAGATTCTTTATTGAACTTAATTTTTGCTAGGTGTACATTCAATCTCATTCTCATAAATGCACTAGTCCATTAGAATCTATTTCATGCATTTGCTACATTTGTTCTCATATTGATTTGCTTCCAAGTAATGTTTAATAAAATTCAATATGAAGAAGTAAATTTCCTATGATTGATCAAAATGTTTAAAGAGTGCATATTTCTTTTGATGTGCACTAACGTTAAGGATTTTACTTCATGTCTATGTGACTCATGGATGATGAATTGTATTTATTTCCTATCTAAAGAAATCATCCTTCATTATATACTCCCTTGTGCTATTAACATCTTTCTTGAGTATTTTCAATAAGTTTGAAAGGAAAAGGAATCAAATACAAAGGGAGGACACTCACATGAAAAAGAAGGATATCAAGAACAACAACATCCACTTGGATAATAAGATCCTCAAAACGATCAATGAGGTAGTTGTGAGTATTCTAAACCTTTTTCGTTGTGAGAAATCCAGGCTTAAGTTGTTTATTGCAAATCTCATAAGCCTTGATCAAGATGTATAATGCTTCTCCCTATATGTCTTTAAAGTAAATACATCCATTCAATTTATACAAATTCTTGATGTATATCTTTAGGGGGAGCATCTTTCTATATCTTGATTTTGTTGAGACTATCGCTTTATCTTAAAAATAATCTCATATAGTCTCTTGCATGAGAAAGAATTTCTCGTGAAGTATGCTACTATATCTTGATTATGTTTCTCATGAAGTAGCATATTTGTTGGATTCTCCCACTCTAAGCTTAATTGATAAATCTAATATGTATGTTGTTCTTTTGATCACACCTGTTATTTGTTTGATCATTGAATAACTTCAATTAACTCTTATGTTGCTTAGTGCATTATTTAATTTCAATCAATATCTCTTGATGTGCACTAAGTTAAAAGGAGAATTCATGTTTCATTTATACAATTGGTGATCCACTTGTTATATGCTAACCATGACTTAGATAAGGGTCACTAGCTGTAAGAACTCTCTTTTGTGCAAAATATTTCCATACATTGTCATTGAGTATAGGTCTTAAGCATCTAAGACTAAGGACAAAGCACAATGAAGAGAGCGTCTCTATGAGAAGGTACATAACGGTAAAACTACTTCCACTCATTTACTCATGTACCTAAAAATCTTCCTTTTTCTATACATTCTTTGCATATCTTGTATAAAAGGAAGAGAAAGCATGTCCATGCATTATCCCTGCTTCATACCTAGTTTAACCTCTTAAAATTTCACTCATGCATTAATGCATCTTTGTTAAAACTAGATGAAGTAATCTTCTTGTCAAAGAGCTTAAAGCTTAACCTTGTAACGAGGATAAGCTGCCTTTGTTCCAAAGGTGGATGGTCCTTAAGTCTCTTTGAAATTCTTAAGGGAAAATGCTTAAATTGTTCATAACATGCTTTCATAAGTGCATAAACTGTCATGAGCATCACACCTATACTATGACACAATGCACTTCAATTCCTGTATGATATAGATATGTTTGCATTAACCTAATTTTGTGCAATTGGTATTTTAGGCCAAAACTTGTGTTCCTCTCCATGCACATTTTTAGGGGGAGCAATCTATATTGTATAGAACTATGATCCTGCTTAATTTGACATATACTTTGATCATGTCTCTTTAATATATGCTATGACTAATGTGTTTTCAAGTCTATTTCAAACCAAGTCATAGGCATATTGAAAGGGAATTGGAGTCTTCGGCGAAGACAAAGGCTTCCACTCCATAACTCATACCTCGCCGACGCTCCAAGTCACGCTTCATCTCAGGGGGAGAAAGTATGAAGCAAAAGGACTCCGTCTTTGGTATAATCTTCACTCACACTTTATTTGCCAAAGGGGAGAAAGTAGCTAGCAAAGGGCTTATATTTCACTCTAAGTATCCGTTTTTGGCGATTCATGCCAAAGGGGGAGAAAGTATAGAGCCCAAAGCAAAGTATAGAGCCCAAAGCAAAAGGACCGCACCACCACCTAATTCAAAAATTGGAGATTTTCAATTGGTAAATCTCAAAGTATCATGTTTTTCAATTTGGTATCTTATTGTGTTCAAAAGAGGGGAGAAAGTAGCACTTTCAAAATTTATATCTTAAAACCCTCTTGAACACTAAGAGGAGGATCTCATTTAGGGGGAGTTTTGGTTTTAGTCAAAGGAAAAGCATTTGAAACAGGGGAGAAAAATCTCAAATCTTGAAAATGCTTTGCAAAATCTTATTTCTTTACCTTTGACTATTCGCAAAAGAACTTTGAAAAAGAATTTACAAAAGAGCTTGCAAAAACAAAACATGTGGTGCAAGCGTGGTCCAAAATATCAAAAATTAAAGAAATAATTCATGCGCATCCTAAGCATTTATATTGGCTCAATTCCAAGTAACCTTTGCACTTACATTATGCAAACTAGTTCAATTATGTACTTTTGTATTTGCTTTGTTTTGTGTTGGCATCAATCACCAAAAAGGGGGAGATTGAAAGGGAATTAGGCTTACACCTATTTCCTAATTGATTTTGGTGGTTGAATTGCCCAACACAAACAATTGGACTAACTAGTTTGCTCTAGTCTGTAAGTTCTACAGGTGCCAAAGGTTCACAATAAGTCAATAAAAAGACCAAGAGAGGTCTCGAAGGAAAGGAGCAAAAAGGAAACCGGAGGCTGCCCTGGTCTGGCACACCGGACTGTCCGGTGTGCCACCGGACAGTGTCCGATGCACCAGGGTGCTTCAGCTCGAACTCTTCACCTTCGGGTTTCCCAGGCGCATCTCCGCTATAATTCACCGGACTGTCCGGTGTGCCACCGGACTGTCCGGTGTGCCACCGGACTGTCCGGTGCACCAGGGGAGCAACGGCTACCTGCGCACAACGGTCGACTCTGACAGATGAACAGTACCGCGGCAGATGTCAGAGCAGCGGTCAGAGGGGCACCAGACTGTCCGGTGCTGCACCGGACTGTCCGGTGCCACATGAGGACAAAGTCTCCAACGGTCGACCAGCTCCAACCCTAACGAACAGGCTGACGTGGCGGCTCACCGGACACTGTCCGGTGGCGCACCGGACACTGTCCGGTGGCGCACCGGACTGTCCGGTGCCCCCATCGCCAGCAAGCTTCTCCAACGGCTATATTTTGGTTGGTGGCTATAAATACCACCCCAACCGGCCACTTCAAAGTGTGGGAGTCCAAGCAACATTCCAAGTCATCTAGTTGACATACTCAAGCCCTCCCAACCACATATATTCATTGATCCATCCTATACACAAGATTTAGACCACTACAACCAACACAAGTGCCACAAAAGAGAGAGCAAGCAATTGAGAGCTACTCAATTGAGTTTAGCCCTAGTGCCTTGTGAGATTCATTGAGAGATAGTGTGTGCTACATCTTTGTGTTCATTTGAGCGTGGAGTTTTGACTCCCATTGAACTTCCACCAAAGTTTTGGAGGGTTGTAAAAGCTAGCAAGAGACACCAAAGAGTGTGGTGGTCCTTGCGGGATCGAGAGTGATCCTTGAGAAGAAGAAGAGCTCGTCGATCCTTGTGTGATCGGTGGAGAGAGGGAAAGGGTTGAAAAAGACCCGTCCTTAGTGGACTCCTCAATGGGGACTAGGCCTTCGAGGGCCGAACCTCGGTAAAACAAATCACCCGTGTCATTTGTGTTTATTGCTTGTGATTTGTTTGCTTTCTCTTACTCTAAGTTTTCTTGTGCTATTATTTGCCAATATCATTTGGTGTTGCTTCAAGTTAAATTCTCATTTAGTGAAGCAACACTTCGCAAAAAACAACTTAACTTATTGCTCTTCCCATCTAAGTCTTCTTGCTCTAATATTCATATATCTATCAAGTTGTACTGATTATCAATTCCGTATTATTTAAGCGAAATACTCTTTCCAAGCAAGAACTTAGTTTATATTCTCTGATAATTGTATATCTTGTTCTAACCACTAATCAAGGGATCTAGTTGGGGGATAAAGTTTTAATTTTCAGGTTCCGCCTATTCACCCCCCTCTAGGCGACTTTCAGGTTGGAACAGTAGTCCCAGACAAGTTCACGCCTCGCCCGAGGGCCTCCTCAGACAGCGGGCGCCCCCTCGGCTCTCCTGAGGCCCGGCTTGGGCAGGCTTCGTTGTGAAGCAACCTTGGCCATACCGCCTCACCAACCGACCGCTTCGCAGGTGCATTAAATGCAGGGGATGCCTGACGCCGTATCCTGACACACGCGCCTCAATCGGCCAGGTCGAAGTGACCGCAGTCACTTCGCCCCTCTTCTTTACTGTCCGATATGACAGGAAAACAGCGCCGCTCGCTCCACTCCGACTGCCGTGTCAGCCACCCCGGCAACGACTGACAACAAGTCACGATCAACCACCGAGTTCAGCCTCGAGCGCAACAGGAAGCTCCGCCTCGCCCGACCTCATGCTCTGGCCTCGGGAGGAGGTTTCCGCCTCACCCGAACCCCCGACTCGGCCTCGACACCGGTCTCGGGAAGAATCGCGTCCTCGCCCGACCCCGGCCTCGGCCTCAAGAGAAGTCTCCGCCTCGACCGACCCTGGGCTCGGACTGACCGCACTAATAGGGGATGCATCTTTTCCCTATTCCTAGCCTGCTTAGGCTACAAGGAACAAGACCGGCGTCCCATCTGGCTTACCCCGACGGCGGGTAATGATGGTGCCCCGCATGCGCCATGACGCCGGTGGCTCTCAGCCCCTTACGATAGCAAGGAGACGTCAGCAGGATCCTCGCCGCGCTGCCAGCCGTGCTCCTACAGGACTCAGGCGCTCCTCCGGCGGCCACGCCATCACATGTACAGGGCCCAAGCTCTCCCCCAACGGCCACGTTGGCATGTACACAGGGCTTAGGCACTCCACTACCGGACACGTTAGTGCATAGCTACGCCCCCTGTTGTACGTCTGGACTCTCTCCTTGCCTCTATAAAAGAGAGGTCCAGGGCCACCCTGAGGGGGGTTCGCGCGAGGGAAGCGGCGGACGAGCTCTGTGTCCCTCTCTCTCTCACGCGACGCGCTTGTAACCCCTACTGCGAGCGGCACCCCTGGTGTAGGATAATACAAGGCTTGTCCCACATCTTATGTTCCATCCCGCGCTAACCCATCTGGGCAGGGACACGCAGCGATAATTCACTCGTCGGTCCAGGGACCCCCCGGGGTCGAAACGCCGACAAGTGCTATGGTCTTGACACTCGGCAAAGCACCTCTTTGCCGAGTGTCACACTCGGCAAAGTGACCAGTAGGCACCTTTTTAATTTGTTTTCCCTATTCCATCCAAACAAACAAAAGATATCACATATACATCACATATATCACATATATACATCACAGATATCATCACAAACATAAATAGCCAACACAAACATAAATATCCATCACAAACATAAGTGTTCAACACAAGTATCCAACACAAACATAAGTCTCATACGTCTCAAGCTCTGACATAAGTATCCAACACAAACATAAGTATTTAACACAAGTTTTAAAGTCTTCAAACACATAGACATAAGTATTCAACACTGAAAACATAAAACTCAAGGAGGTGGGCGGTTGGTCTGGTGCTGCGTTGGGCTGAACCCTTCAGGAGGGTTGTTGGATGCTGTCGGTGTTTTGGGTCCGACCGCACACCCGGGGTTGCCCCTCAAGGTGTTTTAGGAGTAGGAAGGTGTCAACAACTGTAGCAAAATGGTTCGTGCCGATCGCACGAGGGACGGTGGACAAGATTTACAGGTTCGGGCCGCTTAGTGATGCGTAACACCCTACGTCCTGACGAGTATGCTTGGTGGATATGATTACAAGAGAGCTCTCTGAATTGAGAATTCAGAGAGTTGGTGTGGGTGGCTAAGTAATGGGTCGATCCTTCTGAAGGGGTGCCCCCTAGGCCTTATATACTCGACCGTGGGGCAATACACGTGGATAAGATAGTAACGAGTAGCTAAAAGATAGTGAACATCTTGTGATTATCCCTACGTAACCCTCGCCGACTTATCCTCGCATGGCTTCGTTGCACGGAGGCTCCCGCGCGGGAAAGTTGGATCTCTGTTGCGGTTATTCGCTCGGTGCTGCGGGCCGTCTAGGCGTGTACCAATCCGGCCCCATGTCGTTCAGCTTCGCTGGCTGTTTCTCCCCAGGCCCACGAAAGAATGACCCTACGATTTATTGGGCCCTTGGGCCTTTCGCGAGGTCCTTTACTCTTTTAGCGGACCCAGGGGATATCTATCCCCCACAAGCCCCCGATCTTTGGGTTAATTTAGAGATAATCAACCCGAAGATCTCAGGTCCAGCTTGTAGGTGATTTTGAAGAAAAATGGCTTCCTGTTGTCTTCTCCTGCTCCGATCACTTGTTGACCAAAACCCGGCATCGTGTCTGTGCCTTAGAGGTCGGCATTCCAATTTGTGAGATTCTGAGCTTCATTGGGTGCACCGGAGGTGCACCCAATGGGTGTAGCCCCCGAGCTTCGAGTAGATTTTAGAAAATAATCTACTCGAAGGTCCTCAGTAGAGATCATTTCTATTTGCGCTTGCTCATTTTGGGTGTGGGCTGGCTTTTTAATCTTGTCCCGTGCTTTAGAAATCAGCATTATCCTGGCTTGGAATGATAATCCATGGGGTGCACCGGAGGTGCACCCAATGGGTGTAGCCCCCGACCTTCAAGTGGATTTTTTTGAAGATAATTCGCTTGAAGGTCTCCTTTTTATGTCCTTTCTCTGAAGATTACTCTTTCTGCTTATAAAAAAGTTGGGATGATGTCATCCGTGCTATGTCACCAATATTATGCTTCAGAGGTCAGCATGTATTTTGTCTTTTGCAGCCGGGTTTGCAATCCTCCCATATCTTGCTAGGTAGCGTAATTTATTTGCTCTGCGACTGATTGGACATTTGATGGACGTTCTCTGTCTAGTCTTCAAGTCGTGTCTGTCGACCATATTTTGCACTCTGCTGGCTATATTTGGCTTCTCTCTAACTCTTGTTGATATCTCATTTTTGTCTTGAGGCATTCACTGCCTGCTCTGCACAGATGTGACCATTTTGAAAAATATATTGATAATTCCTGGGCGTCCCCCCCCAATGGGTGTGGGCAAGGGACGTCTTGGTACGCTGAGTGTTTTAGCCGGCTGCTTCTGAGTTGTAATGTGATGGGACGGCGAGTGTAATCATACCCTTTGCGCTGTTGACTGGAGTCCCAATGGGTGTAGTGCTGCATGAAACGGCGTCAGCCGCCTGACGTGTCTCCGGACGGGTGGAAGTGCATATTGAATGCTTTGCGACTGTTCAGTGACCGCGGTTGGAGGTGAGCGGTTGCCTTTCTCTTCTATAAATAACGCTGTTGCCCCTCTGGTTTCTTCACATCTCTGCGCTGTTCCTTACTGCTTCCTTCTCTTCTCTCCCGCTTGCTTCCACCATGGGCAAAAGCAACAAGCGCAAGCGCGAGCCGACTCCTCCATCGGAGGATTTCGGTGACTCGGAATACTCGGAGGAGGAGTTCTCCTCCGAGTCCGAGGGGTCTCCGGCTCCCGTCTCTCCCCCGGCGTCGTCCGATGACTCGGACGACTCCCAGGGGATAGCCGTGGAAGTCTGGACGTACATCCGGGCCGTCGAGCGATCCGGGCTCGAGGGCTCGGATGAGTCGGAGTACTCCTCGGATGAGGAGGACTCGGACGACGGCGGCGAGGACGACGACGACGACGACGACGGTGGCGACGGTAGCGGCAGTGGCAGGGGCGGCGGCGACGGCAGCAGCAAGGGCAGCACCAAGGGCGGCAGCAACAGGGGCAGCACCAAGGGCGGCAGCAGCAGGGGCAGCACCAAGGGCGGCGGCGGCGGCAGGGGCAGGGCCAGTGGCTAGATGCCACTGGTCCTTTTAGATATTAGTATAGATTAGAAGTAGTATAGTGAGATAATGTAGTAGTATTAGTAATGTAGAGTAGTATAATGTAGCGTAGTAGTAGTAGTAGCAGTTAGGGAAGTATCAACTCATGATGAGTTGATTTGTAAGTATTGCTACTTCCCTTAATGAAGAATGACTTTGGTTTCCTCTTGATGACTCATTTTGTTTGATTATAAATCTGATTCTTTTGAGACAATAGACGAACAACTTGATCATCATACTGGCGCTTCCAGAAGTAGCCGCCGAGCAATATTGCAGTCTGTATCGACGTTTTTAGAAGTAACGCCGAGCGACTGAGCGCTATACCAGCGTCTTAGAGGCAATGCCGAGTGATTGAAGGTCACCGTTGGCACTTTAGAAGTAATGCCGAGCGATTGAGCTTGAGATCAGCGTTTTAGAGGCAACGCCGAGTGATTGAAAGTCACCGTCGGCACTTTAGAAGTAATGCCGAGCGATTGAGCTCGAGATCAGCGTTTTAGAGGCAACGCCGAGTGATTAAAGGTCGCCGTCGGCATTTTAGAAGTAATGCCGAGCGATTGAGCTCGAGATCAGCGTTTTAGAGGCAACGCCGAGTGATTAAAGGTCGCCGTCGGCTTTTTAGAAGTAATGCCGAGCGATTGAGCTTGAGATCAGCGTTTTAGAGGCAACGCCGAGTGATTAAAGGTCGTCGTCGGCATTTTAGAAGTAATGCCGAGCGATTGAGCTCGAGATCAGCATTTTAGAGGCAACGCCGAGTGATTAAAGGTCGCCGTCGGCATTTTAGAAGTAATGCCGAGCGATTGAGCTCGAGATCGGCGTTTTAGAGGCAACGCCGAGTGACTGAGTGGTGACGTCGGCATTTTAGAGGCAATGCCGAGTTATTTTGAGGATAACACCCGAGTGATGAGGTGGCCTACCAGTTTTTTGGAAATTACTGCCGAGTGACCACGTGGCATGCTGGGATTTTGGAAATAACTGCCGGGTGATGACTGGGCACTTTTTGAAACGGTATCTGATCCGAGAATATACCATAAGAGCTGCACTTTTAGCCGCCTTTGCTTTCCGCGCCCTAGTTCTTGCATTCCCGCTTCCGAATCCTCTCTGCGCTCGCCTCCAATCTGCTCACTGGTAGAATCGAGATGGCTCCCAAGAGGAAAATCGCAAGCTCGTCCGCTGTGGTGATTCCTTCGATCGATCCCAACAGCCAGTTGCCTTTTGCAGGTAACCACATGTCTATCATCTCCGAAGTCGAACTCCTCCACCTCGTGTCCATCGGGGTTCTTCCTCCACGGGAACTCTGTTCTTGGCGGATTTGTCACGGGACTACGGTCCCGACAGAGGATACCCACGAGTCCGTGGTTTACGCTCCTTTTCTTCTCCGCGGCCTTGGCCTTCCTATTTCTCCTTTTTTCCGTGGTCTCCTTGATTTCTACCACATCAACCTAACCCATCTGAACCCTAACTCAATTCTGCAAATTTCCATCTTCGTCCACTTATGCGAAGCCTTTCTTGGCGTGCTGCCGCATTTTGGCTTGTGGAAACACCTGTATCATTGTCGCCCTGGGATGGCCGGGGGACAACATCAGTTGGTCGGAGGTGCCAGTCTGGAGATGCGCCGGGGACGGAAGACTGAATATCTTGAGATTCCCCTTAAAGACAGCATTAAGGGATGGTGTCTGGAGTGGTTTATAGTTGATAACTATGGAAATTCTCTCCCCCCCGGTCGGGAAGACAGCCAGACGTTCGCACCCCAAGCTGGACCGAGTCGCCCACAGACGAGGAGGTAGCCGAAGCCAGTGTGCTGCTAGCTGAAGTTGGACTATTGAAAGAGAGAGGTTTAACTGCTGAAGCTGTAGTTGCTGACTTCGTTTTCAAAAACATTCAGCCACTGAAAGATAGGGTCCACCCGGCTTATCTGTATCAAGGGCTAGCCGACTCAACTCGAGTTATCAATAAGAGAATCCCTTCTGCAGATTTGGTGAGCCGACTGGAGATGATTCTCAGGGGCAAAGTATCCAATGTTGGTGCTCCGGTGGCGTACTCGGCCTGGAATCTGCCTCCTGCCAAAGCCTTCACTCTTTTCGTGTCAAATCCACCTGCGACTGATGGCAATTTGGGCCTTAGAACGCGGCCCTCTGATGAAGAAGTCAATGCTTTGGTTGCCTCACTTGGGAAAATTCCTGATGATGAACGACAAGTCCATTTCGAGGTGCCTTTGGATCCTAATGACGCAGAAATGAATGCCATGCTCGATATGTTAGCTGAAGATTCTTCTGACGCTACTCCTGCTGAGACATTGGCAGTGGCGCCTCTCCCAGAGGTCGGTATAACCTTGGATGTTCAGAGACCTGTCCGTGTTCGATCGAGGCGTCCTTGCCGAACCAATCAAACTGATCTTTCTGTTGATGAGCAGAAAAAGAAAAAGAGACGTATTCGGCGAGTATCTAGTTTGGATCAGGGTGCTGGTCCCTCAGTTCCTGCTGCTGAGGAGGTTCCTGTGCCTGAATTTACTGATCCCAATGGGTGTGGTATGTCTGTTGCTGATCCCAATGGGTGTGTTGCCTGTGTTGCTGATGAAGACGACAGGGAGGAAGAGAATGAGGTCCCTCTGACTCGGAAGAACAGTCAGCAATTCCTCGCCAGTGGGGAAAGTAGTGGAGTTCCTTCTCCTGCTTTATCTGCCCTCGTTGGTCTGCAAGAAATATCCCTGGCCGACTTTGATCAAACTCTTGAGGATATGGTCCCAGAGGACTTGTTATCAGGGCCAGTGGATGATGATGTAACGGAAGCTTGTGGTGCCGTGCCGGATGCTGGGTTGAGGTCATCTCGTGCCTCGTCAACCTTAGAGCGCGATCTCGAGGGTCGGGATGCTAACTTGGATTGTCCTGATTCCATGGAAGTAGCCAAGGGCCCGTCAACCTTAGAGGTGGTTACTGCGGAGAGTCTGGACCTCAAGAATGGTGCTGACACATGCCCAGCCCCCGAGGGTGTCGCCGGGGATGATCTAGCTCAAGTGGGCAGTGCCAACTATGACCCAGCCCCCGAGGGTGCCCAGACGGGGTCTCCTTCCGGCACTTCCATGGACGTTCACGCGGGGTCACCTCCACACTCTGGCTGCATGGTGGTGGCCCAAACTTTGGACCAGGGCGTCGCTTTAGAGGGCAGCGTCCCCGCTGATCGGGTGTCCGGCTCTGTTGAAGGCGCTGAACTGATTCCCACCGTTCCGTTGCAAACTGCTTCGGGTGGTGACCTTGCGCCTGGTTATCAGCTGATTTCTCCTGATCTGGGGATCCCTTCATTCTTTTCCAACCTCCAGGTACTGTGCTGTTTTTTGGCTTGATTTTTGCATGAACTTTTGCCACTATGCTCATCTGTTCTTCTCATCAGGTTTTGGTGGATGGGATGACCAGCCAGCTGAGATTGCAGGGTTCTCCTGTCCCAGAAGTGGCTTCGTCTCTTTCGTGTTGGAATCCAGTGTCACTTCATCGTCATGTATCCGAGTTGGAGGCAACTAACGCTGGTTAGTGCCCTTTTTTCTTTTCTTCACGTTTGTTGTGGACTGTTTTACCTTCTGACCTCGTTTTGTTTGGTTACCTCTTGCTAGGAATGACTCGACAGATTGCAATTCTTGAGGAAAAACATTCTCAAGATCAGGCTGAATTGGCTCAGCGATGCACTGATCTTGAGGAAAAGTACTCTCAAAGTCAGATTGAGCTGAGTCAGGTCTCTGCCGCCTTAGATGATGCCAATGCGTTGAGTTCTTCCCTGCATGCTCAGCTCGACTCTGAAAAGGTGATATACGAAACTGTGCTTTGCCTTACTGCGCTCCTATTACTTGCCTGGTTTTTGAAGGAACTGACTTGTGCTTGCAGGAAGAAAAACGTATCCTTGCCGCTTCTCGTGACAATCTTGACAGGTTGTACCGAGATTCTAGCAATTCACTGACCATTTTGGAGAGAAGTCATCGCTTTACCATGGAAGAATTAGACCTTCATCGTCGTAAGCTGCAAGAATCCATGGAGGAGGTAACCCGGCTTAAGCAGTTGATATCAGCGAAGGATGCTACTATCAAAGGGCTCCGGGCTTCCAAAAAATCCATTGCCCAGGAGTTAGAGAGTGCTTGACTGGCTGTTAAAACTGCTGAAGAAACTTCTGTTACTCTCAAGGCCCAACGCGACAAAGCCCTGGACAAGGCTATTCGGGCGGGACGAATTTTGATGAGGAGACCCGGCGTGGTTGTTCCCGAAGATATAAGGGCTGACGTGAACGCTGCCCCTGATTCCTCGAGTCGCCCTTCTTCGTCGGTTGCTCCTGGAAAAGACATTGCAAAATAGAAAAAAACATTTTGCGTGCTCCAAGCGCACGGTTCGCATGATCGAGTGTTTGTTAGAGGACACCAGTTTACCATTCGAATGACATAATTACTCTTTCGTTGTATCAGAATTTATTAGTTAATGAGTTAGCAATAATGACGCATGATGATTATAAAATTTGTTTGCGGGATATGGAAATCATCCCCTGAATTATATAGGCACGAGCATGTTGTACTGGTCTTAAGTTACCGCCAACTTAAACCGATCGCTGCGTTCGTAGGGTATAGTGGTCACCCTGAGTTAAGTAAGCGCGGGCATGTTACATCGCCTTAAGTCGCTGCTGACTTAAGTCGATTGCTCCGTTAGCAGGGCATAGTGGTCACCCTGAGTTAAGTAAGCGTGAGCATGTTGCACCGCCTTAAGTCGTTGCCGACTTAAGTCGATTGCTCCGTTAGCAGGGCATAGTGGTCACCCTGAGTTAAGTAAGCGTGAGCATGTTGCACCGCCTTAAGTCGCTGCCGACTTAAGTCGATTGCTCCGTTAGCAGGGCATAGTGGTCACCCTGAGTTAAGTAAGCGTGAGCATGTTGCACCGCCTTAAGTCGCTGCCGACTTAAGTCGATTGCTCCGTTAGCAGGGCATAGTGGTCACCCTGAGTGAAGTAAGAATGCAAGTCAATCGTAAATAAATTGAGTATCCTTGAGACCTTTTCTTTATTGATGACATATTTCCACTTTACAGAGTACATCACCATTATCCCAGCAGTTTTGAGGTACGACTAGGGATAAAACTTTCTCAGGTGTTCTATGTTCCAGGAGTTCCCAACTTCTGTGCCATCCATCTGAGTGAGGCGATATGATCCGGGCCGAGTGACTTCCGCTACTACGAAGGGTCCTTCCCATAAGGGTGATAACTTGTGTCGTCCTTCTCCCGTTAGAATTCGGCGAAGGACGAGCTCCCCTACTGAGAAGAATCGTTGCCGCACAGCCTTGTCGTGATAGCGCCTTAGAGTCTGCTGGTATCTTGCTGATTGGATTACTGCGTTTAACCGTTCTTCCTCGAGTACGTCTATGTCCTCCAGCCTGGTGGTCTCAGCTTCTGCTATGCTTTCAAAGATCAGCCTTGGCGCCCCAAACTTGAGATCAGCGGGCAGCACTGCCTCCGACCCATAGACCATGAAGAAAGGAGTGTTTCCATGCAAAGCTCGGCTAGGTTGGGTTCTTAGGCTCCAAACAACATAGGGTAATTCCCTTATCCACTTTCCTGCGAATTTTTCATTCTTATCGAAAATCTTTTTCTTGAGTGCATCCAATATCATCCCGTTGGCTCGCTCAACTTGCCCGTTGGCTCTTGGATGGGCTACAGATGCATACTTGATCTGAATGCTCTTTTGCTCGCAGAAGTCAAAGAATTCCGAACTCGTGAAGTTGGATCCTAAATCAGTTATGATGCTGTTTGGTATCCCGAATCTGAATATTATGTCTTGTATGAATTCCACAGCCTTAGCAGAGGTTAGGGAGGCAATGGGCTTGAACTCTATCCATTTAGTGAATTTGTCGATTGCTACCAATACATGGGTGTATCCCCCTTGAGCTTTCTTGAAAGGTCCAATCATATCCAGCCCCCAGCATGCGAAAGGCCAAGTTACTGGTATGGTCTGCAGTTGCTGAGCTGGCAGGTGTTGTTGCTTTGACAAATATTGGCAGGCTTCGCACCTCTGAACTAACTCGGCTGCATCGTTCTTTGCTGTTGGCCAATAGAATCCTGACCTGAAGACCTTCCCGACTAGTGTTCTGGAGGCTGCATGTATTCCACACTGCCCAGCATGGACTTCCTCCAGAAGTTGCTTTCCAGTGGATGGGAGAATGCACTTCATGAAGACGCCTGATGCGCCCCTTCTGTATAATGTCTCCCCAATAAGTGTATAGTGAGCCGACTGTCTTGCAATGCACTCTGCCGAATTCTTATCGTCTGGTTCTTCTTCATTCCTTATGTACTTAATGATTGGCCTTCTCCAGTCATCGGGATCTGACTCGGGTTGATCTATGATGTTGCACTCTTCCATTTGATCCATTGAGATACTTGGCTGCAGAATTTCTTGCACGAAAACCCCGGGTGGGACCTGAGTTCGACTGGACCCTAGCTTGGACAGTACATCGGCTGCCGTGTTCCGATCTCTTTCCACATGATGAAATTCTAGACCCTCGAATTTATCCTCCAGCTTTCGGACGGCAGTGCAGTATTTTCCCATCGAATCGTTTGAACAATCCCACTCCTTATTTATCTGGCTGATGACTACCAGAGAATCCCCGTATACCATTAATCTTTTGACGCCCAATGATATGGCAATGTTCAATCCATGGATCAAAGCTTCATATTCGGCTGCATTGTTGGAGGCCGGGAATAGCAACTGGAGGGCGTACTTGAGGTGTTCGCCTCCAGGTGCAGTGAAGAGAATCCCCGCTCCTGCTCCCTGCAGCTTTAGTGAGCCATCAAAATACATTCGCCATACTTCTGCAGTCTCCGGGTTGTCTGGCACTTGTTGTTCAGTCCACTCCGATACGAAATCAACCAGTGCTTGAGTTTTGATGGCAGTGCGAGGTCGGAACTCGATGTCATGAGATCCCAGCTCGCAAGCCCACTTGGCTATTCGACCGATGGCTTCCTTGTTGTGAAGAATATCCCCTATTGGAAAACTTGTGACTACTATGACTTTGTGGTCGTCAAAGTAGTGACGCAGCTTGCGGGCAGTTAGAAGTACTGCGTACAATAGCTTCTGAACTTGAGGGTACTTTTTCTTTGAGGGGCCGAGGACTTCACTAATGAAGTAGACAGGATGTTGTATTGGATAGGCATGCCCTTCTTCCACTCGCTCAACTACCAACGCGGTGCTTACCACGTGAGTCGTGCAAGAGATATACAGTAGCAAATCTTCAGCTGGTTGAGTTGACGTAGCTCGCCGGGGTGGTTTCAGTACTGGTGGTGTTGTCAAGAATTTTTTCAGAGCATCTAGAGCTTCTTGCGCTTCTGGAGTCCACTGGAATTTGTCCACCTTCTTGAGCAACTTGTAAAATGGCAGACCTTTTTCTCCCAGCCTGGATATAAATCTGCTTAGAGCCGCCATGCATCCAGTAAGCCGTTGAGCCTTCTTTTGCGATCGAGGTGCTTCCATCTTCATGATAGCCTCAATCTTATCTGGATTAGCTTCAATTCCCCGGTGGCTGACAATAAACCCGAGCAACTTTCCGGCTGGTACCCCAAAAACACATTTCTCGGGATTAAGCTTCCATCTATACCGCCTCAGGCTGTTGAAAACCAGTTGCAAGTCTTCGATGAAGTCTTTTGAGTCCTGTGTTTTGATCACCACATCATCCACATAAGCCTCCACACGCTTGCCCCAGTGATCGGCTAAGCATGTTTGAATGGCTCTCTGGTAAGTCGCTCCCGCGTTTTTGAGGCCAAACGGCATGGAGGTATAACAGAAAGCGCCGAACGGAGTAATGAATGCCGTTTTTTTCTTCATCTTCCTTTGCCAGACTAATCTGATGGTATCCAGAATAGCAGTCCAGGAAAGATAGCATAGAACATCCAGCGGTGGAGTCCACCACCTGATCTATCCTCGGGAGCCCGAAAGGATCCTTCGGACAGTGTTTGTTGAGATCAGTATAATCAACACACATGCGCCAGTCCACTTTATTCTTTTTGAGTACAAGAACAGGATTGGCTAACCACTCGGGATGTAATACTTCTCTAATGAATCCAGCCGCGACCAAGCGAGCTAACTCGGCGCGAATGGCTTCCCTCTTATCAGGCGTGAAACGACGTAATTTTTGTCGAATCGGCCTCGCCTGGGGAAAAACCTTCAGTTTGTGCTCGGCCAGTTCTCTTGGGACTCCCGGCATATCCGCAGGTTGCCATGCGAATACATCTCGGTTATCTTGCAGAAACCGGACGAGCGCGCTTTCCTATTTGTCATCCAAACTGGAGCTGATGATGGTCGTCTTACGCTCATCAGCGAACCCCAGGTTGATTCTCTTGGTTTCTTCAGTCGGCCGCATAGAGGTCGCGGTCTGAGCTTCACTTGCCGGTACTGTGAGGTCCTCCTCAGGCTTAGAGTTCGCCATTGCGGAAGGAGCTGTCGATGGCTTGGCGGTGAGGGCTGCTTGAATAGCCACTCGGAAACATTCTGCGGTGCCTTGGAAGTCGGCGCGCACAGTTATGATTCCTTGCGGTCCTGGCATCTTCAGTATCATGTAGGTGTAATGCGGAATGGCCATGAACTTGGCCAATCCTGGCCTTCCAATGATGGCGTTGTACCCGCAGTCGAAGTTCGCCACTTCAAACCTCAGGAACTCGGTTCTGTAGTTCTCCGGAGTTCCAAAGGTGACTGGCATGTAGATGTGGCCCAGCGGGTATTCCCCTTCCGTCGGCACGATGCCTAAGAAAGGAGTGTCCGACTCGTGAAGCTCTTTGAGATGAACTCCCAAGCCTTGGAGTGTCCGGGGGAAGGTGACGTTGATGCTGCTCCCCCCGTCCACTAACACCTTCTTCACCCGGCTCTCTCGGATCACCGGATCGACGAGAAGCGGGTATTTGCCCGGGTGGTCGAAGTTGAGCCATTGATCTGCCCGAGTGAAGGTGATCGGGTGCTCCGACCACCGGTATGGGGCGGGAGGGCCGATGGTCGCCACCAGTATCTGGCGATCATTGAGCTTTTGCTGTCTTCTGCTCTCCTGCGACCCATGTCCGCCGAAGATGACGTTGACCTCCCTGTCCACGTGTGGAAAAGCTCCTCCTCCTCCTCCCTCTTCCTGCCGATGGGGTTGTCGTGGTTCATCTGGTCCTCCCCTCGGCGGAGGAGGAGGTAGAGGTTGGAAGGGTCGGCCGTGTCCGACGGAGTGCTTGAAGTCTCGGCAGTTTCGAAGAGTGTGGCGCATGTCCTTGTGGTACGGGCACTGGGCGTCGAGGATGTCATCCAACGTACGTTCGCCTCCACGAGGTCCTCCTCGAGCGCGAGAGGCAGGTGGTCCGGCAGCGTGCACTTCTTCGCGTGGCCTCTTCTCCCACCGCTTGTCAGGTTGCTGGTTCGTGTCGCGTCGTGGTGCTGCCGGTGCGGGCTTTGCTCCTCCGATGAGGTCCTGGGCTCGCTCGTCGGCGGTGATGTAGAGGTCGGCTTCCCGGAACAGCTCCTCGGAGGTAGTCGGCGCCTTCTGTAGTATGGCTCGGACGAAAGCCGAATCATTGGATCCTCGGTAGAAGTCCTCGATCACGGCCGCCTCCGTGACATCGGGGATACGATTTCTCATGGTTTGAAACCTCTTGAGGTACGATCGGAGAGTCTCGTCCCCCCGGCGCTTGATAGATTTGAGGTCCCACGGTTGCGCCGGCTTGTCGGAGAGGGACTGGAAGTTGGCGGTGAAGCGTCGACTGAAGTCTCCCCAGACGTCGATGCAGTGTCGGGGTAGATGTCGCAGCCATTGCAGCGCGTCTTGCCCAAGGACAATGGGTAAGTACGCGGTCATCACGTCTTCGGACGCCCCGGCAGCTCGAGCAGCGGTGGTGTAGATGGCTAGCCAACCCCATGGATCCTGCTTAGGTTCATATTTGTCAACATTGGATACCTTGAAGTTGGGAGGCCATTGGATGGCCCTAAGGCGCGGAGTAAGGGCGGACACTCCGCACGTGTCCTCCTGCCGTCGGGGTCGATGTCTGTCCCGGGGAGGGGAGTTGTGATTGTGATTCCTCGACCGTCCCCGGGTGGTTCCGCCAGTTGAAGCCGTTGCCGACTCAGTCCTGGTAGCTTGGCTCTAAGTCGGGATGCCATGATCCCTGTCATACTCCTCTCGACGACGAATCTCGTTCTCATGCCGTCGTTCTCGCGAAGCATTGATGGAACTTCGCGCATCTCGGCGACTGTTGATGGCGTGTCGTAGGTCGTTCGGCGGGTGAGCAAGCGGTAGAAGGTGGTTGGCCGCCTGGGTGAATAGTCGTCGGTAGCCGTCGGCGTCAGGAGTCCGAGGAAGTCCTTCAGCTATCCGAGCCAGCACCCCTCCGACTTCGCTCGGCGTGTTCATGGCTCGGGCGAAGTCGGGGTTCAGGTTGCGCCCGAAGAACGGATTCTCTCGACGTTGCCTTGCATCCTGCTCAGCCTGTTCCTGAGCTCGTCGGCGATCACGTCGTCGGGAGTTCCTTCGCTCTCTGAAGACGCGTTCTTCCGGGGTTTCCCCTACCTCCGAGACCTCGTCTCGTGAGACAGGTTGTTCCGGATTCTGCTCTCCGGCGGCGTGATGTCGTCGAACGTTCCTGCGCCGGTTCCTCCGTCGTTGGGACTCTCGTTGAGGCGGCTCCTCTCCGGGTACAGTCGGCTCGTCGTCGGAGATGACGGGCGATTCCGCTCTTCCGATGAAGAGGACGTCGGGATAGAACGGTGCTGCCGTCGTAGTGATCTTCTTTCGGAGAGCCGGAGGTTGCGCTTCTCCGGTATTTTCGGAGTTCGTTGGGGAAGATTCCTTTTCCGGCGGATCCGCGATGCAGTGCAGAATTCCTTCTTCGTCCGCTACGAATGAGATTGTTCCGAAGCAGAACACAGACCCGGGGCGTAGGGTGATCTTGCTGTAGAAGGAGGTGGCCATTGAGCTATCTTGGATTGTCGACACACCCCCTACCTGGCGCGCCAGCTGTCGGTGTTTTGGGTCCGACCGCACACCCGGGGTTGCCCCTCAAGGTGTTTTAGGAGTAGGAAGGTGTCAACAACTGTAGCAAAATGGTTCGTGCCGATCGCACGAGGGACGGTGGACAAGATTTACAGGTTCGGGCCGCTTAGTGATGCGTAACACCCTACGTCCTGACGAGTATGCTTGGTGGATATGATTACAAGAGAGCTCTCTGAATTGAGAATTCAGAGAGTTGGTGTGGGTGGCTAAGTAATGGGTCGATCCTTCTGAAGGGGTGCCCCCTAGGCCTTATATACTCGACCGTGGGGCAATACACGTGGATAAGATAGTAACGAGTAGCTAAAAGATAGTGAACATCTTGTGATTATCCCTACGTAACCCTCGCCGACTTATCCTCGCATGGCTTCGTTGCACGGAGGCTCCCGCGCGGGAAAGTTGGATCTCTGTTGCGGTTATTCGCTCGGTGCTGCGGGCTGTCTAGGCGTGTACCAATCCGGCCCCATGTCGTTCTGCTTCGCTGGCTGTTTCTCCCCAGGCCCACGAAAGAATGACCCTACGATTTATTGGGCCCTTAGGCCTTTCGTGAGGTCCTTTACTCTTTTAGCGGACCCAGGGGATATCTATCCCCCACAGATGCGGCCCCAGATTGGCCCTGCACAAAGAAGAGATTGCATGTGTTATACCAGATGCATTACCAACATCTAACTACAATTTTGATACTCACAGGAGTATGGAACACAGCAGGGTCAACTGTAGGGAACATTGGAGGTGGCGGAGCGAAACCCTGTGACGCGCTAAGGCTCTTCATGTACTGGAACATATCTGCCATCCTCTGATCAGTCGTCGCCCACTCTGCCATTATCCTCGCCTCCATCTATTGACGTTCCCTCCTCTCTTGTTCTAGTTGGGTTTGTAATATTACAAGACAATGTTATAGTAACTCAAAGAGAAGGTATATAACTCAAGGAATGACGAGTTACAGAAGCACTAACCTCGAGTTGCTGTATGCGAAGCTGTGAGCTGTCGTGCCAAGGTCGTATGGCTGGACTCAAGCCCGTGCTCCTTGCCCGCACCTGAGATAGAGTGAGAGTGGAGGACGAGTCGATTGCCCCGTCGACAATCTAGTACCGCCCATGTCTCTTGCCTCCTTCGACCCTCATGAGCACATCGGGGTCGATCGGCTCGGTGCTCGGATCATAATCTGGGCCATGGACCTCCTGTGCCATGACGGTGTAGTCATGAAGGTGGCTATAGACGGCGGGGTTGGTGTAGGCCTCGGGCCCGTCATCCGGGTTGTAGGTGACGTCGGACGTTGCCTTGCCCTTATGGGCCATAGCATAGACCGACAAGGTGGAGCAAGGCCGGCCACCATGTGACGCCGACTACAAGAAAACCAACGAGATAGTTAGAAATAATATATAATCCAGTGCTATATACCTAAATAAAAAAGAGGGCGTACCCATGCTTCGACATATTGGCCCAGGCTCCGGCTGCCTTGGTGGTGGGAGGGACCTTGCATCATCATACATCGTTCCCGGCTAGCGGTGTGCGCCTCGTCCCACTCAACCGAACACCACCTATCCACCATCTGCTCCCAGCACAGAGGATGTGCGGCGCACCAATGTGGAATCATCTATAAAATAAACACGTAAAGTGCATATCAGAAGATAAAATAAAATTCATGCATGGAGTACTAGTACCAAACATGGAGTACATCCACTCACGGTCCTCCATCCTCTAACAGAAGCTTAGCAACAGAAAATTTCGGCAACACCTCTCCTGCACGGGGAGGTTTCGAAATCCCGTAAATAAAACTATCAGCACGATAGCTGACATCCACACATAATTCAACGGCACGATGGCCAGCAATCAACAATACTACATGTTAACCTAATCATACACATATATAATTAACTCAATATTAAAACTAATCATTTCATATAAATCATACACGTAGAACATAAAGCAAGCAATCGCCTTGGAGGTTTGGTCGCGGGCGAGACGACGGGGCGCGGGCAAGACGACGAGTCGCGGACTAGACGACGGGTCGCGGGCGAGGGCACGACGGGGAACGGCGGGCGCGGGCGAGGGGCACGGCGAGGGCACAGCGAGTGCGGCGAGCGCGGGTGAGGGGCACGGCGGGCGAGGGGCACGGCGGCACGGGCGTGGGCGCGGTGGGCGAGGGGCACGGCGGCGTCGGCGCGGGCACGGCGGGCGCGGGCACGGGTGAGGGGCACGACAGGCACGGCGGCGCGGGCGTGAGCGCGGTTGCGGCGACGCGGCGTGAGCGCGGCACGGGCACGAGGGCACGGCGGTAGTGGGTGAGGTCGCGGCGGGCACAGCGGGCGAGGGGCACGGCGGCACGGGCGTGGGCGCGGTGGGTGAGGGGCACGGCGGCGTCGGCGCGGGCACGAGTGAGGGGCACGACGGGCACGGCGGCGTGGGCGTGAGCGCGGTTGCGGCGACGTGGCGCGAGCGTGGCACGGGCACGAGGGCACGGTGGCAGTGGGTGAGGTCACGGCGGGCACGGCGGGCGCGGGCACGGGTGAGGGGCACGACGGGCATGGCGGCGCGGACGTGAGCGCGGTTACGGCGATGCGGCGCGAGCGCGAGGGCACGGCGGCAGTGGGTGAGGTCGCGGCGGTGGTGGGCAGGGGCGCGGTGGGCGAGGGCGTGGCGGCGGTGACGGCGCGACGGCGACCGTGAGAGTGAGAGAGTGAGGAAGAAAGCTACTGACAGTTGGTATGTACGCGTGCTTTGCCGAGTGTCCGTGATCTAGCACTCGGCAAAGATTTTTTTTAATTTTAAAATACGCTTTGCCGAGTGCCAGATCGCTGGCACTCGGCAAAGCAGTCTTTGCCGAGTGTTCCCTGGACGACACTCGGCAAAGATTCTTTCATTATTCTTTGACGAGTGTCAACCAGTTGACACTCGGCAAAGTACATTTGTATTTTTTTATTTTCCCAACTAAATTTTTTGTGCTGTGTTCCTACTCGATGTAGACCTACATGTACCATTTTGGAACAATTATAACTGTGTTTTCAATAGCTAGTAGATTTAGTTCGTTTATTTGGATTTCTTCGGAAAATTCAGATTTGAACTGCAGGTCATTCGGAACTTGGAAAACCGTGCATGCAAAAATGATATCCATGCTACTTAGCACAAGTTATGACCGATTTCAGGAGCGGACCGGAAACTTCGAGCACCATGCTCACTCAATATGGCCGTGAACTTGCCATCCAGCTATTTAAAAATTTTATAAAACACAAACAAATTCAGAAAATCATGAAACTTGTCCACGTGTCATGATGTCACATGTAGAGGCTGTGATAAAAAATTTAGAATGTTTGGAGAAAGTTGTGAGACAGTATGTGTAGAAACCTAAGAGAACTACAAATGAAATCATAGAGTTTTAATGTGGATCCCTTTGCCGAGAGCCGCCTTTGTCGAGTGTTTGCCTCTCGGTAAAGGGCTCTTTGCCGAGTGCTTCGCTGTGCCGAGTGTCCTGCACTCGGTAAACTGGATCGTTACCGAGCGTAGAACTTTGCCGAGGACGACACTCGACAAAGCAGTCTTTGCCGAGTGTCCAATAAAAAGTACTCAGCAAAGGTCCGGATTCTAGTAGTGATGCATCATGCATGTCACTGCAAGCATCTCGGTTCGATAGATGGACGGTTTCTCAAATTCCAACCATAGATATGGCTATGGGTGAGATCGCCAAGGTTTTTTCTTTTCCTTTTTTATGCCAAGGTTTTTTCACGTACCAAGAACATACACATCCAGCCTTCACATATTATCAGACGCGCTGTGTGCTACTGCTGTGACGTCGTCGTCGTCGTCCTGTCGCCTCGACGCCGCGTGCCCGCTGGGGGTAGTTAAGAAGCGCGTCCTGCGTCATGGCTTGTGGGACGCTACCTTTTCTCGAACGCACACGCGAGCATCCCAGATAGACAGAGAGAGATAGAAGATCTAGCAGCCGTCCGAGTGCGGTGCAGAGATCGTCATCCCCTTTTGTTTGTCCGTTTATTTGGTTCGCTACCTTTTGTTGGACTCTTTGCCTGACACCACCACGTGAAGAAGGCGCCAGCGCCAGCCCCAGCCCGGTACGTACGGCTGGCATGTCCTATAGGCTATAGCAGCTACAAGTCCTGCCACCCAGTAATCCGATTCTACTCTGCCGTGTAATTAACCCAGCTATGGAGTGAGTAGCAGAGAGCCATCTCGACCGATGCACGCCCACCAAATTAAAACCCGCAGGAAACGACGTGTGCGCCGACCCCGACCCCGACCCCGACCCCGACCCCGAGCTAGCTGCGCTGCGCCCAACAGCGACGGACAATCATTCTCCTTCCTACAGCCCTGCCCATTGTCAGATAATTAGTAAAAAAAACTTAGAACTTCAACAGTTAGCGTGCACAGGAAAAAAGAAGTCTATGCAATCAACTAAATCAGAATCGAAGGGAATAAGAAAATTCGAGATTCAAATTTGTTTGTTTGTTTGTTTTTTACTTGTATTTCAAGACCCGTGATGAGCCAAGTTTAGAACGCACGTTTACCTAGTTCTACACCCAACAGACAGACGCCAACAGTCACGGTCGGCACTTCACCTCTGGGCTACCTGCGATGCGATGGTTGATCCATCTTCCTTTGGGAGTTGGGAACAGTACAACGAAGAGTTTGTGTTCGTGACCTGATCGGTGACGATGATGGTATTGGTGGTCTGCCTGGCCCGTGCCATTGTGACGCCGAGTGAGACGTCGTGACACGTGCCATTGTGACCAGCAGGCAGCAACGGCACGACTGGACCGGAAGGGGGCTCGGGCTCGGGCTCGGCGCCGCCTCAAGCCACGGGAGTCGGATCAGGTCAGCTAGACGGCGTGCATGCAGGGGTAGCAGGACAAGTGCAGGAGCGGCGTAGGCGAAACCTGTTTATTTCTCAAATCTCTCTATCAATTCATGAGATTGAGGAGAACTTAGTTTATTTCTCTATCAATTAACCTGGTGGGGAGGGCTAGTCTCAAATCCGAAGACGATTTGAGTTTTTCGAATTCGAGTTTCCAGACTAGTCCGGCATGGGAAGAACATTATGTTTCTAGCATTTGAGGCCAAGGCCCAATGCTGTTACTGCAGGGCCTAGAGAGAACCCAGACACCGGGACAGCAGTGACCTGTGAAGCGCAGTGTAATCCTCGTACGCACTGAGTTGAAACGTAATCCTGGTATCCGATCAGGAAAAGGCAAAAAAAAAAAAAAAGCACTACACATAAGACAGGTAAATGGATGGTGATTTTGCAACTGAACATCAAAAGCCTTTTTTTATTCATGCCTCAGTAAAACTGGCAGGAAACCTGAACAGTTGATTGTAAATAATGAAGAAATCTTTCAAAACAATAACTGCTGCCCCCCCCCCCTCCCCCCCCCCCCCCCCCCCACAAAAAAAAAAGACTCAAAATGAAACAATCTGAGCTCTAATTCTATTATTACCAATACTTTGACGACCACTTGTCCATTTTTGTATCCACCAACTCAAGCTGGTTAACGAATCCTAATCAGCAGTTCAACAAGGTATTGCCTGATAGATGAAGATCAACGCTGCTTAAGGTTGGTAACTGTTTTCCGCAGTCTCTCCATCACAGACTGGACCTTGTCTGACATCTTCTGGTAAAGCCATCTCTGGGCGGCCTCGTCCAGCCCATCCGGTGTAATGGCCGGCCACCCCTTCCGTTCAGAGGATGAGTCATGGGGTACCGTTGATGCTTCTTGCTTCAAGCTTGGCAGGTCAAACTCTATTGGCTCTCCAACAACGATATCTATCTTCTTACTGCAGAGTGGCACCGGTGGTCGCCGTCCAAAGAACGAGTTTTCTGGCATGACCTGGAAGTAGATGGCAGCGTGCTAATAATATATTCATATTTCTCCATACCACATACTACAAATGTCTTCACTAACAAGATGCCATATCAGTTCCATGTACCTTTTCGAAACCAGAGTGAACAATTGGCAAAACTATTGGAGTTATAGGTGCTCGGACAATAAGACTGGCAGTTCCCCACTTCAATCTTCTAATCGGCTGATCTTCTTGGGCTATTTTTCCTTCAGGGAATGTATGCAGCTGTTTGAATATGTCATGATAAATTTTGGAATTAAATAGAGGGCAGAAAATCCATAGGCAGGGGATATGGCATCTGTTGCTGACAGAAAGATCAGTACGTAATTGTAAAAAAAAATACCCCCATACCCAGCCTCCATTTCTAAGCACGTCAAGGGCTTCATTCATGTGTTCTTGATAAATCCCACCCCCTCTCGTGATTGGTATGCATTTCCCTGTGCGCACAGTTATTTGTCACCTTAGAGATGGAAAAATAAGAATAACCAAAGAAAGTGAAGGGCCTGGACATCTGAATAGCAGTTGAACAAAATATAACGAGGCGCTACATTTGATACCATTTGCTTCTTGTACTAGTACCACAGCACATAGATTAGCAAGCATCAGCTAATCTTATCTGATACACAATACTGCAAATGAGGGACTGAAGATATTATGTCAAGAAGACAAGCTATGCCAACCCTCAGCAATTCGCTAGTCTTGGTGGGTGAATTGAGTGCCATGAAACTGAATTTCTAAAAAGGTTGCTGGCAGTTGAAATGAAACTGGATTTCATAAGTACGCAACAGACAGGTGTTTGCTGGATTTAATAGGATTGTGCTAGACGTTTTACTATTTTTCATGCTTCACTGGATACACCTTAAAATGCCTTTTAGTCCTCTATCAAAAGGCAATAATCCATATCTTCATATGAAAAGTTACCTGAGTAAATGAGTTAGAGGATGTTACATCATCTCCGATTTTTGAGAAGTCACATAAAGATCATTGCCTACAAGTTCGATTTTCATCCACAAAACCCGCATAAGTTGATCATATACAGGTGTCAGTTTATACCCAAACCCACATAAGTACTATGTCTAAATGTTCAACTTTCATCCATAAAACCCCCATGAGTATATAAGTGGTAATTTTATACATACCCAAATTGCACCCTTCGTTATTTAGCATGCAGAGTACCAGTAGAACTCACAAAACTAACACAGGAACGGAACAGATATAACAAGTAGGAATATTAAGGCTCACCAAGTCGAAACATGTAGGACATGACTACATTCTTGAAGCATATATCTTCTGCTGTCAGCACCCACCTTCCAAGCTTTGCATCCGAAGTTGGAAAACCCTTGAATCCCCACATAACCGGGTCATCTAACCTGATACAAAAGGTATAAACACAAGTTTAACGTTAAGGAAATTCTGACAAATGAACATTATAGAAAATGATGCGGGGTCAGGGTCAGCAAATTGATAACCACGAGACACGAGCACTGATACATAACACGTGTACAATATGACAACTCAGTGGCACCACACTTGTGATTTGTGAATATGATTACTTTGTCCTTTCATACACATTTTATGGGGAAAAGGAACATATTGTGCTTTCCTTAAATATACACTACCAATGTGCAATGGTTCGTGGTGATGTTGTAGAAAAAAGGAACCATGCAGCAAGCGAGCACTTTTTAAGAAAACAACCTGGGTGTTTGCTTCAACTACAGCTGCGCTGCGGCTGATGAACTAGCAGCTACTGTGCATAGAACTGCCTCAGCCTGCTTCCCCCATGCCTAGACCACATCTAACCTAAGTTTTGCATGTAGGAGACAGCTGGTGCTTCGATATGTCAGGGCCAGGCCACTACAAGAACAGGTCAATGGCATCCATGGACGCTAATGCTTAATAAATTTACTCATTTACATGTGCCCAATTGGGGGGAAACTAGCCTGAGATCCACCGTAGACTGAAACCTCAATCAACATATGCTCCATGCACTCCACTGCCAGATGATACGTGGCACCAATGCTGACGAAAATCTGATCAGGGAAGGCGCCAGAATTACGACAGATCGAGCACACCAAGCAACGCAACAGACATCTGATCCCAGCTACTGCGGCTAGCCTTCATCAACAAGCACCAAGGGTAATACACGGCCATGGGGGAGGGAAACGCATGAGGAGGCTACAGGAGGGACATACGTGGACATGTGATTGCTGACGGTGAGGAGCGGCGTCCCGGGAGCCCGCGCCGAGACGAGGCGGAGGAGCGCGTCGGCGTTGTGGACCGTGGTGGTGTTGAGCAGCGAGGCGCACGCCTTGGCGAACGCGCCCACCGCGGCGAACACGACGGCGCGCGGGACGCCGCCCAGGTGCCCCGCGCGGCCAGCCCACCTCAACGTTCGCGCAGCGGCGGCGGCGGCCGCCGCCTCCGCGGACGCCTCCATTTTTAGCCACTTTTTTTTTCTTCTCGCGTGGGCTCGGTTTTTCGTCTATGCCCCTCTGACGATGTAGGGACACTGGTAGGTTTCGGTGGGTCCCCAGTGGACGCGCCATTTGCCCCTTTGCTCGCTCTTTGCTGGATTCGCGTTTTCACAAACAAGATTTACCTCTCTTTATTATAAAACAAAAGTCAAAAAACCACTCCCTCTAAAAAACAAGTCTTATATTTGAGTCCCAAAAATTAAAATATAATTTTATTTGAAAATTTTAGGGCCACAAAAACATTGCTCCAATAATTAAGTCATATATTATGTTAATAGGAAATACTCCATTCATTTTTTTATTTATCGTGTTTTAGTTTAAAAATGAACTAGCGGGCAAAAAATATTTAAGATAATATATCATATTATTTAGAAAATAAAAAAGTTAAAAATAGTGTACAAAACAAGGATAGGCTCCAACATATGTGATTCTATATTTAGGATCTAAGAGGCCAAGTCCTATAGATGTTTAATTATTTTTTGTGAAATAAGAGCCATGTTGGAGCAGTCTTATATTTTAAAAATAAGATTCCATCAGGACTCCTGTTAGAGGTCAACGGCCAAAAGAGTTGCGAGGGAAAAATTTTGAATCTAGAGTTTTAACACCATATTAAGTTACATGTATCAATTATTAGTTACATATATCAATTAGTTCAAATCTAAAAGCTTAAGATGGTGGAAATAGATGGACAGTTCACTTATATTCCAACAATAACAAACAAGCTGCTTACAGTATAAGCAAACATACACACAAACAACCACACAAAATCGCTTACAATATGAGCAAACATATATACAAAGAACCACACCTCAAATGGCACCTAATGAAGAGGGCAAAGAAACTTATGTCGCTAGGTCTGATGCAATCTTCTTTCCTAAACGGATAGAACTCCTATCTATCCATACCCCTTCTTCTCCATCAGCTATGAACCCATGACGATTGACCACAAAAATTCTTGTGGTCTTTGATTTCAGGGTTTCCATCACAGATAATGCATTCTCTAGACCTTTAAAACACCAATTTCATGTATCATATGTCACGTATGAAACACGTAGGTATGTTCCTTATCTAACAAAACAATAGTCCTAAGACCATGTTCAGCAGTTTATTCATAGTTTACCTAAAACACTATTTTTTTATTATTCTACAATGTTGGTAGAGTTTGAATATGAGTATAGTGATGGATAAACTGTTCAAGATAATTTGATAGATTGTTATATCATAGATAGGCTATAGGGAATCATCTAAGTCTAACACGACAGAAAGCCATATGCGTGCAAATATAATTATGTGTAATCACGGCGTAGAACATTGTACTGGTTTATATTTATACTAGGTGAGTGCCCGTGCGTTGCAACGGAACCGTATAATAACACGATAACTTATGCACATGTGTGTGTTATAGGTATATGCCCGTGCGTTGCTACAAAGTTAATATTATAAAACACAATATTTTTTGTATATTAATGTATTTTATCATAGCGACACACGAGCATATACCTAGTTAGATTCTTATGTGGTGAGGTCACAACTATTTAATTCCATTATGCTCTATAGGTTGCATGTACACGAGATAGTTCACGGGCAACTACTGATGAAGTGGTTCCTAAAGAGCTTCGGGCTATATGACAGTAACATACTGATGAAGTGGTTCCTAATACAAGAGCATACTGATGAAGTAGTTCCTAATACAAGGACTGAAGAAGTGGTGATTGGAGGGCTGGGGTGTCTCATCACAGATTGCTACGACAGAAACAGGTAGTACTATTTCAGCAGGAGCAACATCGTCTCCACGCATTGTTAGATGTTTAGTTAAAAATCACCTCGAAGAAGAAGAAAGTGTAATCTGGCCACTTAAATTGTAATATGTGAAGTGCAGTGTGTACCGGTATGTGAACTTGTTTGAAACTGTATGTTGGTGACTTGTTCTCAAATGCTATGAATCAAGAACAAGACAACATAAAATGTTAAATATTAACGTCCTTCATCCTTCGAGACATTATTTCCCTTAGGATATAATGATCTTCAGACGAAGGTCATGAAGGATATACCTTCGAATATCGAAGGTAAGATGGTAATAGAAGAAGCGTGTAAAATACAAAAGATAACATAAACAATCATATAGCATTATAAGTTTATCTCCATTATATTATCATGAAAAAATAAAAACAATATTGAATTACATTTGGTACCTTCGACTTGATAGGCAGCAAAGGTGCGAGCGTAATGCAAAAGCAAATGCCAAGCCAGCGTGAACAGTACGGGGGTATTGTTCACCTATTTATAGGCATGGGACGTAGCCCACGTAAAATTACATTCATGCCCTTTATATTTGCTAATGACTATAAGGTAACTCATCGAGGTCTAAATAGCCTTTTTCCCTTTAAGTCGGTTCCCTTTCCTGCTGTCATGCCGAAGCTCCCTTGCGCGTAGCTTCGGCGCTGCATCAATCTTCGTATTGTTCGTGCTTCTCCCACTATGGTTCTGATTCGAATCCGAAGGTACCTGTTCATGTATTACAACTCTGGAAACATTGTTAAATCATATTTTTGAGGACCTTCGGAAGACGAAGGCCCCCAACAGTAGCCCCTCGCAAGGTTAATTTGTTAGAATAACGAATTCAGATTGCGATATGGACGGAGGCCATAAGCCGAAGGTCCAAAAAACACCTTCCCTTTGCTAGAATAGCAACAGTCAATGACAGACGGGGCCCTCCAACTTGGAGCGCGCTGGGCGTATAAATAAGAACTCACCCCGAGCACATTTGGTACGTTACTTGCCACCTGCTTTGCTTTGCTCAATTTCTTAGCTCTTGCTTACCAACAGTTGCTTAGTTTCTTAGATTTTCTAAGCTTCAGTTCTAAGGACATATTTTTGCCATTTCCGAAGAAGAGATGTCTCAAGACAAAAAAGTTGCTGCTGAGACGAAGCTGAGCGAGGAGGAGAAGCTCCTTGAGGAGAAGACTGCTATATTTATTGAGTCAATTGCAAAAACAAACACAAAGAAGATAACTAAAGAGATATTAGAAGGCTTGTCTAAAGATACTAATGATAGCGATAGCTATGATGTGGAGAGTGGAGGCGAAGACTCGGAAGATCATCCTTGGCGACCAAGTCACACAATCTTCGGGAAATCAACTATCAAACAGAGTCATCTTGATAATATGAGAGGAAGGTACTTTCGAGATATTTCTATTGTGAGGGCTGACGTAGACAGAACCGTTCCTGCTCCTGAAGAAGACGAAGTTGTAATCTACCGAAGTTTCTTCAAAGCTGGACTTTGGTTCCCAATAAGCAGATTTGTGGTTGAAGTTTTAAAGATATATCAGATTTTCCTTCACCAGATCACTCCTGAAGCTATTATCAGAATGGGGATCTTCGTCTGGGCTGTGAGGAGTCAAGGTCTAGAGCCAAGCGCAAGATGTTTTTGCAGTATGCACGAGCTTTCGTATGAGACGAAGCCTTGGGGTAAGGAACAATATCATAACAACTTTGGGTGCTATAGCTTTGTTGCTCGCTCTAGCGCAAGCTACCTAGTGCCAACGTTCCGGAAGAGGTGGCCCGGGGCCTGAATGGAAGAATGGTTTTATGTGAAAAATGATTTGAAAGCAAGAGAAGATATTAAAGAAATCATTATGCGACCCATCTGGTCACGCTTCGGCCTCCGGAAACCGAAGGTAGAAATTGATGAGGCAGCCGAAGCATGCCGAAGGGCCTTCAGTATAGTTTGTTCTTTTATCGGGACAAGAGATTTGGTTCAAGAACATATAGCCTATAGGATATGGCCACTGATAGACAGCTAGGAAATGCCAAAGGAAACCATCACTAACCCTAGCGAAGGTGGTTTGGTTCGATTGAAATATACTTTCAGGTTTGGAGACCAATTTATCGAACCAGACGATGACTGGCTGAAGTGTGTTGAAAATACTAGTGATGAACTACTTGGAGTATACTCTAAGTCTGAAGATAATGCACTATCTGCGGCCTTCCGGAGCCAAAAAAAGAAAAGGCTAAATAGAGTTTTTGATGCTATCAGATTTGTGTACCCTGACTATCGCTACCCGTCGCGGGGGTAGAAAAGAAAGGGTGCAACTTCTGGGAAGGTTGCTGCTTTGGCTACCTCAAGCGAGCTCGCACCAAAGAGGAAAAAGTTGAAGGTCCTTACTCACCAACCGCGCTACATTGAACCGGCCATAGTGCCTGAATTTGGCGGTGAGACTTCTTCAGCTATTGAAGCCAAAGGACCTGCTCTTACGCAGAGGATTGAAGAGCCGGCTGCAATGCCGAAGACTGACAAAATTGATGAACTGAGAATCGAAGAGACAAAAACATTAGAAGTTCTAAGCCCTTCGGCAGGAGTGGAGGTGCCGAAGACACAAAAAGGTCTAACAGCGACCCCCAAGAGAAAAAGGATGGCTAGTGTACTAGATGTGCTGGAGACAATAAAAGCTTCAAGCTCTACTCCAGGGAAAATTGCCAAGGCTTCGAAGGCGCAGATTAAAACCGAGGCAAAGGTAACCGAAGCCGAAGCTACACTGAGCCAGGCCGATGTCGAAGCTAGGCCTTCAGAGCCCGTCAAGGAGAAATCCTCGGAAACTAGGGAAAAGGCAGCGGAATAAGAAGCTATAAAACAGATTTTGCTTGAAAAAGCTGTCACACCTACTCCCGAAGCGTCTTCCGAAGTCCTTGATTATATTATTTGACACGCTTCGAAAAAAAGATTATCTGAAGAAGAAATTTTTGGAGCTAAACACTATGCCCGAGAACTGAAGTACCCCAAAGGGGCCTTAGTGTTTAATGACACAGATGAAGATGACTTCTTGTATTGCCTCCCAGAGAACAAAGAATTACATGTCTGCTGGGAGATGGCCAGAAGTATGGGGTTTCTGAAGCTTGAAGCTGGCCTCTGCGCCATGACGAAGGACGATCTTGCGGATAGCCTTGCATATAACAGTCTGAAGGTACAAAAATTGTGTATTTGGAAGTTTATGAATTTTGAATTATTCTTTTGTTCTTATATTAACCCATTCATTTTTTCATATAGGGTTTAATACTTAGCAACGCCTTAAGGGCGCAAAAGAATGCCGAAGACGAGAGTTGCACTATTGCTCTCAACAACCTTCGAATAGAGGTTATCAAGCTGAGGAACGAAGCTTTGGAAAAAGACAAAATTCTACTTACATTGTGAGAGCACCTAGAGGGAGGGGTGAATAGGTGATCCTATAAAACTTGAAACTTAATGCCACAAAACTTGGTTAGGAGTTAGCGCAATAAAGCCAAGTGGCTAGAGAGGAGTCTTAGCAAAACACAATAACCACAAGAAGATCAACACAGGTAGACACAGTGGTTTATCCCGTGGTTCGGCCAAGTACAAAACTTGCCTACTTCCATGTTGTGGCGTCCCAACGGACGAGGGTTGCAATCAACCCCTCTCAAGCGGTCCAAAGACCCACTTGAATACCACGGTGTTTTGCTTAGCTTTACTTTATCCCGCTCGCGAGGAATCTCCACAACTTGGAGCCTCTCGCCCTTACACTTTTGATGTTCACAAAGAAGCACAGAGTAAGGGAGGGATGAGCAACGCACTCAAGACACAAAATCCAAGTGACAATACGCACACAAGTCACAACAAGAGCTCGCAACACAACCCGACGAGTTCACAACTCAAATGGAGCTCTAATTGCTATCACAAAGAATCAAATGCGCGGAATCGAGGTCTTGGTGCTTAGGAATGCTTTGAGTATGCTTGATGTCCTCCTCCATGCGCCTAGGGGTCCCTTTTATAGCCCCAAGGCAGCTAGGAGTCGTTGAGAGCATTCCAGGAAGGCAGATCTTGCCTTCTGTCGCCTGGCGCACCGGACAGTCCGGTGCACCACCGGACACTGTCCGGTGCGGATTTGTTTCCTTATTTGGCGAAGCCGACCGTTGCAGATTGAGAGCCGTTGGCGCACCGGACACTGTCTGGTGCACACCGGACAGTCCGGTGCTCCAATGTGACCGTTGGCTTGGCCACGCGTCACGCGCGGAATCCTCGGCCGACCGTTGCCCTGGCTGACCGTTGGCTCACCGGACAGTCCGGTGCCTCACCAGACAGTCTGGTGAATTATAGCCGTACGCCGTTGATGGCTTCCCGAGACCGACGACTTCGCCTGTGAACAGCTCACCGGACAGTCCGGTGCACCACTAGACAGTCCGGTGATTTATACCGTACACCGCCGTCGAAGTCCCGAGAGCAGCAAGTTCGCCAGAGCCAGCCTAGCGCACTGGACACTGTCTGGTGCACCACCGGACACTATCCGGTGCACCACCGGATAGTCCGGTGCAGCCAGACTGCGCAGACTTTGGCTGAACAAGGCCATCTCTTTTCCAATTCGATTTCTCCTGTTTCCAGCACTTAGACACAATACATTAATCCATAAAACAATGTACTAAGTCTAGAAACATACCTTTACTTTTGATTTGCACTTTGTCCATCACTTGGGATACTTTAACGCTTAAGCACTTGTGTTGGCACTCAATCACCAAAATACTTAGAAATGGCCCAAGGGCACATTTCCCTTTCAATCTCCCCCTTTTTGGTGATTTATGCCAACACAACATAAAGCAACTAGAACAAGTGCAATATCAATGCAAATGAAAACTCAAAATTGTTTTGATTCAAATTTGGCATATATGGATCACTCTTTGTCACCACTTGGTTTGTTTTTGCAAATCAACCTAGATTTCCTATCTCTAAGTCAAACGCACTTGTAGAGACATAAAGAGAGTTGTTCCAATAAAAATTGATCACAGTATCAAAAACTCCCCCTATTTCCCATAATCAACCTTTCTCCCCACAAGAGACCAACTTTTGACAAAAAGAGCCAATAAGAGTATTTTGACAAAACAAAAGCTCTATTCTATTATTTTCAAAATTCTCAAGTGGTAGCTGATCCATTTATTGCTTTGGCCTTATTTTCTCCCCCTTTGACATCAAGCACCAAAACGGGATCAATCTTGGCCCTTTAACCCCATTGCCTCACCAAAATCTTCAAATAAGAATACAAAGGCAATAGGAGTACATGAGATGAACTTGGAATAAGTTACCCTCTCATCGGAGTGCAGTGGAAGTCTTTCATGGTCCAAGTCCACCTTTTCCCTTTCAAACCTCCTTTGAGACTAAATCAAGCAAACTCAAGCACAAGGTTAGTCTCAAAGGGTCAAGTTGTAGCACAACTCCCCCTAAATATGTGCATCACTTGCAAAAGGACTTGTGAGGTCCGGGGAGTGTTTGTACAACTTGAGCACCACAAGTAAACAACAAAATGCATAAGGAACATGATCAAAGGCATAAACACATGTATGCTATAAATCAATCCAAGTTCCGCGAATCTAAGACATTTAGCTCACTACGCAGCCTGCAAAAGGTCTTCTCATCTAAAGGCTTGGTAAAGATATCGGCTAGCTGGTTCTCGGTGTTAACATAAAACACTTCGATATCTCCCTTTTGCTGGTGGTCTCTCAAAAAGTGATGCCGAATGTCAATGTGCTTTGTGCGGCTGTGCTCAACAGGATTTTCCGCTATTCGGATAGCACTCTCATTGTCACATAGGAGTGGGACTTTGCTCAGATTGTAGCCGAAGTCCCGGAGGGTTTGCCTCATCCAAAGTAGTTGCGCGCAACACTGTCCTGCGGCAACGTACTCGGCCTCAGCGGTGGATAGGGCAACGGAAGTTTGTTTCTTAGAGTTCCATGACACCAGGGACCTTCCTAAGAATTGGCACATCCCCGATGTACTCTTCCTATCGACCTTACATCCAGCATAGTCGGAGTCTGAATATCCAATCAAGTCAAAGTTAGACCCCTTTGGATACAAGATCTCGAAGCAAGGCGTAGCTACTAAATATCTAAGGATTCGCTTCACAGCCACAAGGTGACACTCCCTTGGATCAGATTGAAATCTAGCACACATGCATACGCTAAGCATAATATTCGGTCTACTATCACATAAGTAAAGCAAAGAACCTATCATGGACCGGTATGCTTTTTGATCAACGGACTTACCTCCTTTGTTGAGGTCGGTGTGTCCGTCAGTTCCCATCGGCGTCTTTGCGGGCTTGGCGTCCTTCATCCCAAACCGCTTTAGCAAATCTTGCTTGTACTTCGTTTGGGAGATGAAGGTGTCGTCCTTGAGTTGCTTCACTTGGAACCCAAGGAAGTAGTTCAACTCGCCCATCATCGACATCTCGAATTTTTGCGTCATCGCCCTGCTAAACTCTTCACAAGACTTTTGATTAGTAGAACCAAATATTATGTCATCGACATAAATTTGGCACACAAAAAGATCGCCATCGCAAGTCTTAGTGAAAAGAGTTGGATCGGCTTTCCCAACCTTGAAAGCATTAGCAATTAAAAAGTCTCTAAGGCATTCATACCATGCTCTTGGGGCTTGCTTAAGTCCATAGAGCGCCTTAGAGAGCTTACACACGTGGTCGGGGTACCGTTCATCCTCGAAGCTAGGGGGTTGCTCTATGTACACCTCCTCCTTGATTGGCCCGTTGAGGAAAGCGCTCTTCACATCCATTTGGAACAACCTGAAAGAACGGTGAGCGGCATATGCTAGCAAAATACGAATTGATTCTAGCCTAGCCACAGGAGCGAAAGTCTCCTCAAAGTCCAAACCTGCGACTTGGGCATAACCTTTTGCCACAAGTCGAGCCTTGTTCCTTGTCACCACCCCGTGCTCGTCCTGTTTGTTGCGGAACACCCACTTGGTTCCCACCACATTTTGCTTGGGACGAGGCACCAGTGTCCAAACTTCATTCCTCTTGAAGTTGTTGAGCTCTTCCTGCATAGCCAACACCCAGTTCGGATCTAGCAAGGCCTCTTCTACCCTGAAAGGCTCAATAGAAGAGACAAAGTAGTAATGCTCACAAAAATTAACTAATCTAGAACGAGTAGTTACTCCCTTGCTAATGTCACCCAAAATTTGGTCGACGGGATGATTCCTTTGAATCGTCGCTCGAACTTGGGTTGGAGGTGCTGGTTGTGCTTCTTCCTCCCTCACATGATCATCTTGTGCTCCCACTTGATCACACGCCTCCTCCTGATGAACCTGTTCATCGTCTTGAGTTGGGGGATGCACCATTGTTGAGGAAGAAGGTTGATCTTGCTCCAATTGTTCCTGTGGTCACACATCGCCAATCGCCATGGTGCGCATTGCGGTCGTTGGAACGTCTTCTTCATCTACATCATCAAGATCAACAACTTGCTCTCTTGGAGAGCCATTAGTCTCATCAAATACAACATCGCTAGAGACATCAATCAAACCCGATGATTTGTTGAAGACCCTATACGCCTTTGTATTTGAGTCATAACCTAATAAAAACCGTTCTACAGCTTTGGGAGCAAATTTAGAAGTTCTACCTTTCTTCACAAGAATATAACACTTGCTCCCAAATACACGAAAGTAAGACACATTGGGTTTGTTACCGGTTAGAAGCTCATACAAAGTCTTCTTGAGGAGGCGGTGAAGGTAGACCCGGCTGATGGTGTGGCAAGCCGTGTTCACGGCTTCCGACCAAAAGCGCTCGGGAGTCTTGAACTCTCCAAGTATCGTCCTCGCCATATCGATGAGCATCCTGTTCTTCCTCTCTACCACACCATTTTGTTGTGGTGTGTAGGGAGCGGAGAACTCGTGCTTGATCCCTTCCTCCTCAAGGTACTCCTCCACTTGAAGGTTCTTGAACTCGGACCCGTTGTCGCTCCTTATCTTTTTCACCTTGAGCTCAAACTCATTTTGAGCTCTCCTTAGGAAGTGCTTGAGGGTCCCTTGGGTTTCAGATTTATCCTGCAAAAAGAATACCCAAGTGAAGCGGGAAAATCATCAACTATAACAAGACCATACTTACTTCCTCCTATACTTAGATAGGCGACGGGTCTGAAGAGGTCCATATGAAGCATCTCCAAAGGTCTTGATGTGGTCATCATATTTTTGGTGTGATGAGAGCTTCCCACCTGTTTGCCTGCTTGACAAGCTACACAAGGTCTATCTTTTTCGAAATGCACATTAGTTAGACCTATCACGTGTTCTCCCTTTAGAAGCTTGTGAAGGTTCTTCATCCCCACATGTGCTAAACGGCGATGCCACAGCCAACCCATGCAAGTCTTAGCAATTAAGCATGCATCTAGACCGGCCTCCTCTTTTGCAAAATCAACTAAATAAAGTTTGCCGTCTAGTACACCCTTAAAAGCTAGTGAACCATCACACCTTCTAAAGACAGACACATCTACATTTGTGAATAAACAATTATATCCCATTTTACAAAGTTGACTAACGGATAACAAATTATATCCAAGCGACTCAACTAAAAACACATTAGAAATAGAGTGCTCGGATGAAATAGCAATCTTCCCTAACCCTTTTACCTTGCCTTGGTTCCCATCACCGAATATGATTGAATCTTGGGAATCCTTGTTCTTGACGTAGGAGGTGAACATCTTCTTCTCCCCCGTCATGTGGTTTGTGCATCCGCTGTCGATAATCCAGCTTGAACCCCCGGATGCATAAACCTGCAAGGCAAATTTAGGCTTGGGTCTTAGGTACCCAACTCTTGTTGGGTCCTACAAGGTTAGTCACAATGGTCTTAGGGACCCAAATGCAAGTTTTATCTCCCTTGCATCTTGCCCCTAATTTCCTAGCAATTACCTTCTTATCCTTTCTACAAATGGCAAATGAAGCATTGCAAGCATGATATATTGTCGAAGGTTCATTAATTTTCCTAGGAACATTAACAACATTTCTCCTAGGCATATCTCTACCATGCATATAGGAAGAACTAGAAGCAAACATGGCATGAGAATCAAAAGCATCATAACTTCTATAGGCATTTCTAGAATGTCTCCTATCATGATACATGAAAGCATGGTTCTTTTTAGCACTACTAGCCATAGGGGCCTTCCCTTTCTCCTTGGCGTAGATGGGAGCCTTATGGCTTGTTAAGTTCTTGGCTTCCCTCTTGAAGCCAAGTCCATCCTTAATTGAGGGGGTCTACCAATCGTGTAGGCATCCCTTGCAAATTTTAACTTATCAAATTCACTCTTGCTAGTCTTAAGTTGGGCATTAAGACTAGCTAGTTCATCATTTAACTTTGCAATAAACACTAGGTGTTCACTACAAGCATCAACATTAAAATCTTTACACCTAGTGCAAATCACAACATGTTCTACACAAGAGTTAGATCTATTTGCTACTTCTAGTTTAGCATTTAAATCATTGTTAACATCTTTTAAACTAGAAATTGTCTCATGGCAAGTAGATAGTTCACAAGAAAGCATTTCATTCCTCTTGATTTCTAAAGCAAGGGATTTTTGAGCCTCTACAAACTTATCATGTTCTTCATATAAAAGATCCTCTTGCTTCTCTAATAATCTATTCTTATCATTCAAGGCATCAATTAATTCGTTAATCTTATTAACCTTGGTTCTATCTAGACCCTTGAATAAACAAGAATAATCTATTTCATCATCATCACTAGACTCAACTCCATTTTGGTGAGCATGGTGACGTCGTTCCCCTCATGTGAGATCCTGAGGGTGTCCCAGATCTGCTTGGCATTGTCCAAGCCGCTCACCTTATTGTACTCTTCCCTGCACAAAGATGCTAAAAGGACAGTAGTAGCTTGTGCATTTTTATGAATTTGTTCATTTATAAACATGGGACTATCCGAGCTGTCAAATTTCATTCCACTCTCTACAATCTCCCATATGCTTGGATGGAGAGAAAACAAGTGACTACACATTTTGTGACTCCAAAATCCGTAGTCCTCCCCATCAAAGTGTGGAGGTTTGCCAAGAGGAATGGAAAGAAAATGTGTATTTGAGCTATGCGGAATACGCGAATAATCGAAAGAGAAGTTTGAGTTAACCGTCTTTCTTTTGTCGTAGTCGTTGTCGTCGTTGTCCTTTTGGGAAGAAGTGGACTCGTCGCTGTCGTCGTAGTAGACGATCTCCTTGATGCGCCTTGTCTTCTTCTTCTTCTTCCCATCTTTACGTTTGTGGCCCGAGCCCGAGTCGGTAGGCTTGTCATCCTTTGGCTCGTTGACGAAGGACTCCTTCTCCTTATCATTGATCACAATTCCCTTCCCCTTAGGATCCATCTCTTCGGGCGGTTAGTCCCTTCGTGAAGAGAACGACTTTGATACCAATTGAGAGCACCTAGAGGGGGGGTGAATAGGTGATCCTGTAAAACTTGAAACTTAATGCCACAAAACTTGGTTAGGAGTTAGTGCAATAAAGCCAAGTGGCTAGAGAGGAGTCTTAGCAAAACACAATAACCACAAGAAGATCAACACAGGTAGACACAGTGGTTTATCCCGTGGTTCGGCCAAGTACAAAACTTGCCTACTTCCACGTTGTGGCGTCCCAACGGACGAGGGTTGCAATCAACCCCTCTCAAGCGGTCCAAAGACCCACTTGAATACCACGGTGTTTTTCTTAGCTTTACTTTATCCCGCTCGCGAGGAATCTCCACAACTTGGAGCCTCTCGCCCTTACACTTTTGATGTTCACAAAAAAGCACGGAGTAAGGGAGGGATGAGCAACACACTCAAGACACAAAATACAATTGACAATACGCACACAAGTCGCAACAGGAGCTCGCAACACAACCCGACGAGTTCACAACTCAAATGGAGCTCTAATTGCTATCACAAAGAATCAAATGCACAGAATCGAGGTCTTAGTGCTTAGGAATGCTTTGAGTATGCTTGATGTCCTCCTCCATGTGCCTAGGGGTCCCTTTTATAGCCCCAAGGCAACTAGGAGCCGTTGAGAGCATTCTAGGAAGGCAGATCTTGCCTTCTGTCTCCTGGCGCATCGGACAGTCCGGTGCACCACCGGACACTGTCCGGTGCGGATTTGTTTCCTTATTTGGCGAAGCCGACCATTGCAGATTGAGAGCCGTTGGCACACCGGACACTGTCCGGTGCACACCGGACAGTCCAGTGCTCCAATGTGACCGTTGGCTCGGCCACGCGTCACGCGCGGAATCCTCGGCCGACCGTTGCCCCAGCTGACCGTTGGCTCACCGAACAGTACGGTGCCTCACCGGACAGTCCGGTGAATTATAGCCATACGCCGTTGATGGCTTCCCGAGACCGACGACTTCGCCTGTGAACGGCTCACCGGACAGTCCGGTGCACCACCGGACAGTCCGGTAATTTATACCGTACACCGTCGTCGAAGTCCCGAGAGCAGCAAGTTCGCTAGAGCCAGCCTGGCGCATCGGACACTGTCCGGTGCACCACCGGACACTGTCCGGTGCACCACCGGACAGTCCGGTGCAGCCAGACTGCGCAGACTTTGGCTGAACAAGGCCATCTCTTTTCCAATTCGATTTCTCCTGTTTCCAGCACTTAATCACAATACATTAGTCCATAAAACAATGTACTAAGTCTAGAAACATACCTTTACTTTTGATTTGCACTTTGTCCGTCACTTGGGATACTTTAACGCTTAAGCACTTGTGTTGGCACTCAATCACCAAAATACTTAGAAATGGCCCAAGGGCACATTTCCCTTTCACATTGGTGGACAAAGTAAAGGGAGATAAAGCTAACTTCAAGGCTCAATCTAAAATCCAAAGGAATGAGATTGAAAACCTTCAAAAACAACTAGCCGAAGCCAAATCGAAATGCGCTATTGGCGAAGCTGACCGAGATGCCAGTGAGTACTGGAAAAATTATTTTGAAAAAACAGTTACAGAGCTTCGCTCATCGAAAGAAAGATGTTTTGAAAAATCTGTAGAATGCATCAAAAAGATAAAAACTAGCTTCACCAACGTGGGCGCATATTCAAGCGAAGACAACTTCATAAGAGGCGACCCTGAGGGCGTAATTGAGTGGATCAGCAGCGAAGCCGAAGCTTCTGAAGAAATTCTGAGCGACCGCGGGGACGTCTGCGCGTTCTCTGGTGCGATGGGAGTTGCAGCTATTTTGGAGAAAGCAGGGTGCGATCATGTTAAAACTTTGGCCCAGGCCGAAGCTGCTTTGTCTATTGATGATACGAAGGACCACTTGGCCGAAGCAAGCTTAATAGGTGGAAAATTTTTCACTGATATTTGGGAAAATGGCGGCCGAGGTATGACGCATGAAATAATGAAAAAGAGTGAAAAAGACATTCATGACGCTCGAGAAGCAACAAAAGTAGCTAAAAAAGCTGTGGAACTTGAAAAACGGATAGGTATTACTTAATGGCTTTTAGCTTCATTGCTTATTTTTGTGATTTCGAACTAATTTATATCTTCTATTGCAGCTGAACTATCTCCTCCCCCAGAGCCCTTCGACCCACTTGCTGACCCAGAGACAAAGAAGACAGTAGAAATTATTAATATGGTCGAAGCTATTGTGGACGAAGTTGTCACGAAATTATTAACCGAAGCTGCAGAAGAAGTCCTGAAGGAAGAAGAATAGCTATTTGTAAAAACATTGCTAGAATATTAATGTAGCATTTGTTGGAACATGCTTGTAATATTCGGTGCTCGTAGGTTTTGAATGTAATATATGAATGGTTTTGCAATTCATTTCTTTACGATGCATGAAACTTTTATGTACATACCGTTTTTGAGCCTTTGGCGAAAAAACACCTTCCCTTCTTTTCATGCTTCGTAAAGAAGAGCTTTTATGCTTCGTAAAAAATTCTCCAAGCGTCGCAAAAACATTAATGCTTCGTCAACAATAGATTTGTTCCTCCACATCAGAGCTGATGAAGCTGTATTTCTTCAAAACTTATTTTGTGCCTTAGCACAATTTTATTTTTTTGAAGCATTCTCCGAAGGTCAACATTGTATCCCCTTCTTGTGCCATTGATGCAATATGATATATGATGTTTTGTTATGCGAAATGATGTGATGATTTTATGTTATGCAAAATGATATTTACGCCGAAGACACACACTCACACCCCCATAGTGGAATACACAATCTCTTTGCCGCTTATTTTTCGGCTTCACCGCTTATTTTTAGGTGTATCAACGCTGACTTTTTGCTGTAAGTTCTGCATTCCCTTAGGAACGTCTTTTGAACTTCTTCGCCTTCTATTTCGGCGGTATTCGCGTTGACTTTTCGCTCTTCACCTTATATTTCGGTGGTATTTGGCTCTGCATTCCCTTTGGAACGACTTTTGAGCAGAAAACTTACACTGCGCTCCCTTAGGAACGACTTTTTGTATCTTCGGCAAACTTACGCTGCGTTCCTTAGAACGACTTTTTGTAGCTTCGGTGATACTTGTAATGTGATTTTTAGCCCTGCGTTCCCTTAGGAACTACCTTTGTGCTTCAGCGACTTTTTGGACTTCGTGAGTCTGTGGAGAAGATATATTTCGCTATGACAAGAACGAAGCTATTACAGGAAATTGAAAATGACAAGAGAACTAGGTTTTCAATAATGGTTCCTTATTAAAAAAGAAAATGACAATGAATGTAAAAACTGTTTCAGGGGTAGGATATCTCTTAATAGATATGCTTCGATTCTGGCACAATACTGTTGACTGTGCGAGCTTCGGACTCCTCCTTGAAATCTCGCTGCTGATGGGTCTGTTGGCTCCCTTATGGCTGCTGGCTCGCGAATACACAGGCTGTAGTGGTGGCGGAGGTGGAGGTTGTGGCCAAGATGCCTGTGGCTGACTAGCCGAAGCAACATACGCTGCAGGATGGTTACCCACATACTCTGGTATGTAGGGTGAGTGATACGAAGCAGTATGCATGACCTGCTTCGGCTGGTTCTGCTGAGCTACGACTTCTGCTATTTCCTTTTGTTTCTGAATGGTGACATGGCACATCCTTGTAGTATGGCTCTTGTCCTCACCACAAAATAAGCAATAAATTTTTCTAGGCTGATCCCCAAACCTTCCTCCGAAGCCCTGGCACCTCTGCCTCTTGGAGCTGGCGGTCGAAAAGAGCTTTGTTGCTGCCCCGAAGCGTGCGAGGAATACTGTGGCCTCTGTTGTTGACTTCCTCTGTCGTCATTCTGGGTGGAGTGAATTGACCTGACATGTCTTGGGTGGATTCTTCCTCCAAAGCCCCTGGTCATCTCAGAGAACCTGTAGGCTTCCTCTCTTCTTTGGCGAAAGTCATTGTCAGCCTGAATGTATTCATCCATCTTTTGAAGCAGCTTCTCCAAAGTCTGTGGAGGCTTTCTAGCAAAATACTGGGCAGTAGGTCCTGGACGAAGCCCCTTAATCATGGCCTAAATGACAATTTCATTTGGCACTATAGGCGCTTGTGCTCTTAGGCGTAAGAACCTTCGGACGTATGCTTGAAGATACTCCTCATGATCTTGTGTACATTGAAAGAGAGCCTGAGCTATGACTGGCTTTGTCTAAAAGCCCTGGAAACTTGTCACCAGCATATCCTTAAGCTTCTGCCATGAAGTAATAGTTCCTGGCCGAAGAGAAGAATACCACGTTTGGGCCACATTCTTAACTGCCATGACGAAGGACATGGCCATGACAGCTGCATTGCCTCCATATGAAGATATAGTTGCTTCATAACTCATCAGAAACTGCTTCGGATCTGAATGTCCATCATACATGGGGAGCTAAGGTGGCCTGTATGATGGAGGCCATGGGATAGCCTGCAGCTCTGCTGCCAAGGGAGAAGCATCGTCAAAGGTAAAGGTATCATGATTAAAATCATCATACCATCCATCCTCGTTGAAGAAGCCTTCTTGGCGAAGCTCCCTATGTTGGGGCCTTCGCTCTTGTTCGTCTTGGGCAAGATGGCGTACTTCTTCAGTGGCTTCGTCAATCTGCCTTTGAAGATCGGCTAGTCGAGCCATCTTCTCCTTCTTCCTTTGTACTTGCTGATGAAGCATCTCCACGTTTCTGATTTCTTGGTCCAACTCCTCCTCCTGGAGTGTTGGACTAGTGGCCTTCCTCTTCTGGCTTCGGGCCTCTCGAAGAGAAAGGGTCTCCTGGTTTGGGTCCAGTGGCTGCAGAGCGGCAGCCCCTGTCGCTGAAGCTTTCTTCGGTGGCATGACGAAGGTCAGTACTTGCCGAAGGTGGTCGAAAAGGATTCACCGGAGGTGGGCGCCAATGTTGGTGACTTGTTCTCAAATGCTATGAATCAAGAACAAGGCAACATAAAATGTTAAATATTAACGCCCTTCGTCCTTTGAGACATTATTTCCTTTAGGATATAATGATATTCAGACAAAGGTCATGAAGGACATACCTTCAAATATCGAAGGTACGATGGTAATAGAAGAAGCGTGTAAAATACAAAAGATAACATAAACAATCATATAGCATTATAAGTTCATCTCCATTATATTATCATGAAAAAATAAAAACAATATTGAATTACATTTGGTACATTCGACTTGATAGGCAGCAAAGGTGCGAGCGTAATGCAAAAGAAAATGCCAAGTCAGTGTGAACGGTACGGGGGTACTGTTCACCTATTTATAGGCATGGGACGTAGCCCACATAAAATTACATTCATGCCCTTTACATTTGCTAATGACTATAAGGTAACTCATCGAGGTCTAAATAGCCTTTTCCCCTTTAAGTCGGTTCCCTTTCCTGCTGTCATGCCAAAGCTCCCTTGTGGACCTTCGGAAGACGAAGGCCCCCAACACTATAATTTGTAAAGTGAACTACTGTTCTCTAGTGAAAATAGTCTAGAATTCATTCAGTGATCTCAAGCACTGCTTTCTAGTGAAAATACTCCTCTATTTCCCTTGTAATCTATGAACTGCAGTTATTTTAGATTTCGATAAAATAGTCACTTAAATCTGCAGTTATTTCGTATTTCTATGAAAATAGTCACTTGAATCTGCAGTTATTTCAGATTTCTATGAAACTGAACAATATTTATTTCTATGAAACTATACAATAGTTCAAGACAAACTCAACAATAGTTCCTGAGAAACAGAAAAATAGTTCATGAGAGATTGAACAATAGTTCCTAAGAAACTATACAATAGTTCATGAGAAAATAGTCTCTAGTTCCTAAGAAACTTAAAAATAGTTTAGTTGAAACTAAACAAAAGTTCCCGAGATACTGAAGAATAGTTTCAGAGAAACTATAAATAGCCTCAGTAGTACTGAGAAAATAGCATCAGCAGTTATTTTAGATTTCATATAAACACAAGTACACGAACTTAGCCATTTAGAGCCACAATGTACATAGATTGCTAGTACCTCATTCACAGAAAGCGTTTTTTTCTTAAACATATGCTTTTTAGCCACAACAGGCACAAGTACATAGATTTAGCTCAGTAGTACAAGTGCAATGCATTACCTCATCACTACTACACTTAATACAAAAGGAACTACAGTGTGTACGCAGTACCACACAGTTCACTAAATACAAAAGGAACCGCATTACCAAACAGTTCACTGAATACAAAAGTAACTGCATTACCAAACACATAGTACAACACTTAATGCAACCAACCAAAAGTAATACAAATAGACAGCATCCACGATGCAGCCCGCCTTGTGCGCAGCAACGGCGACAAGCTACACAGCCGCGACAACCTTCTTCTCAGCGACCATAGCCGCGTTATCGGCTTCCTCCGCAGCAACTGCGGTAAAGAACATTCATAATATTTTAGCATGTATTTTCAGTGCGTCTACTGTAATGCCAATATTCATTGGCCATTCAGCTTTATAACCCAACAAGATGTCATCCAGCAAATTAAGGCCTACCAGTAAAGAATCAAGTAGTTAGCAATTTGAGAAATAGAACTTTTTTAGTAAACAAGCTGCATTATAGTAGGTAGAGACAATCTCATATGAAACTATTACCACATGTAGAGACATCAAAAGAATCACCTAGGTGGCTCCCTCATGTATATAAATTATCTTTCCTTATAAGGATCCGAATCACATGAAGATCTCTGCAATACCAATTCCATAAGCCCTTCGATTTTCGATCTTTTCTGCTCAGGTTTAACAAATGACCATTTCTGCATGGGAGAAGTTCAAAATTGAGTGGACTCGTACAGGTTGACAAAAAGCATGACCTATAACTAAAATCATAATCTAGAATGAGGGACCATATATAGGTTGCAAGCCATCTGTTGAAGATTGCAGACTTACATTAATGAGAATGTTCACAAAACGTTTTGAAGTTCAACGATAAATTGGTATTTGAGAGATCTATTTTCATGTTTGGTTTTTAAACAAACTATTTGTTTTATTATCCAAAAAACAGACTATATGTTTCTTCAACCTACAATAACTAATTGCTATGTGCATATTTTGTTAGCTTAAACAATCTTATTCATTGATCTAAAAGGGTAGCTTGTACTCCCTCCATTCCAAATTGTAAGTCATTTGGGACTGTGCTAGCCAAAATGCTTGAGATAGCCCATTGTTCAACCTACCTTATCTACAATGTGAAAAAGTTATCTGAACCAAGAGCGTTATCTTAGTGGTGTTAGTGACTTACCTCAAGTTGTTCATTTAACTATCTCTGAACCTCAATTTGCATCTGAAGTACTTCACCAATTTGAATGTCATGTTATCATCACATTCTTGAGACTGACATGGTAGTAGTCCGAGATGTGTTGTGGTTGTGAGGTGTCACCATCAGGATCTTCTAGAATCGAATCATGCCTAATGGTTGGCATCTAGATCTGCACACGAATAAGTCAGTGTCTCTTCCATGATAACTACAAGGTTCAGTTAGATACACAAATCATGTAATTCACTTGTAACATAATTTCTCTACACAGTTTCTCTACATAGTATCATCCTATCTCTTTCTATTTCATCCTAACCAATTTCTCTACACAGTTCCGGATTCAAAATTGTGGTATTTATTAGTAATGTATGCAGGCTGAACTGGAAGTAGAGAGAACCATCCAACATGGCACATAAGGAGAGAACAACAATCTAAATGCAGAATGGGAACCATGAAAGCCCAAAAATCTAGAGCCCGATTCCCCTAAATTATACGCAAAAGAACAACCATTTTTCCCTGCACCTGCCAAATACCCTATATACAAATGTGTATTATACTGTTATAAGAAAAAGTTTCGTAATTTATTTGTGATCCTAACCATATATAAATTTTGTTATTTTAATCTACCTATTTCACCACTCTATTAGAAAGAGAGGAAATTATTGCAGCTTCATTTGTTAGTTGGATTTGATAAGCCTGGGGCATAGTAGTTACACAAAAATTACTTCAAGCTTTGCACAGGGATGGTCTTTGATATATTGCTCGAGTTCAGAATCATCCCTAAATCTAAAACCGTACAAAGCCTGACGTTGCGTTAGACCGTCTGGGTAAATTCTGTATAATTTTAGGTCATCCCCACCTCTAATGCTCGGTGGCCTTTCATCCTTCCATATAGGAACGTGGTTGAGGGACCTAAATTTACCGAGCACTACGGATTCCAAGGCTCCCAGAGTTAACTGGCCCGATCTGCACAGCATAGATTGCAATATGTTTAAACATGTACAGGCAGCGAGATCAAATGAAAGATAAAAGATAGTCACTCAACACAACTTGACAGTCATTGAGCAACATAACAAAAGAGATGGGACTACAAAGCAGAAGTTTCCTTTATTACCCATAAGACCTATGATTGAAACACAGTTTTATTTGCTCTTCTAATTTACGTCGTTATAATATAACCTCACCAATCTAACCTTTCTATATCTTTGGATTGAAGGGTGAGAACAATAGTAAAGCTTCCATACCTCATGTAAATGTTCTCTGACTTAAACCGCCCTCTCTCTCGGATAAATAAGTGGTAAACTGTTCCCTTTTTGGTGGAACAACTACAAGGACGATTTGTAAATTTTGGAGTCCTTTCCTCCTTTAAATGGATCTTGGTAGCAATATGTATATAAAGACGACAAATTGAATGAACCGCTGCCATGTCAATAAGAGCTTTGAAAGAATCGGATGAACCATCGTACTTCCACCTAAGATGCAAACAAAAGAATGAGATGTGTTTACTGTAAGTACAAAACCATGACAGATGCACATGCTTGATGCTACAATAAGCCTTTGTCAGTACAGCTAGGATCAAACCCACATGTTACTTAGGAAATTTTATTCACCATTAGTTTAGTACAGATATTCAGGATCAAACTTCAGATGTTTTCTACAGAACTATCAATATTCAAAGAAACTGTGAACACGGACCTATCTTATTTGCAGTGGTAAACAAAATTATTTTAGAGTAAAACATACATATGTGACAACAAATTTATTGTGCAGTGCTATCAAGGTCCATGAACTTTGAAAAGGCATACTAGACCTCGATGACACATTTAACAAGTTCATTTGTTAGCTAGATTTTTGTTTTCCATTATTGATTCTCATTGCATTTTGTACCATCAACTATGAAGTATGGTTGTTGTAGCTTGTTATATAACTAATTCATAAATGGACACAAGAGTGGGGTAAGAGTTTGTTGCATAATGATTATCCAATAAAATAATTAATCACCCTCACATTCTTTTTCCCTGGTGAAGGGTTGGAAACCAACAAATGAAGCCATATGGCTTATATTATGATAGTTAGAATACTGAAATAAACAAAGAATTAAACCATTAAGAAAAAATAGCCACCTCAAGCAACAAAGGATGACTGGCCCACGGGGTTCTTTTGTGAGTGGTGCTGCTGGCTGGTAACCTACTATAAAATTGGCTAACACGCTATAGAGCATGATAGGTCCGAATATTAGAGCACTAACACAATAACACACTATGAAATTGTCTAGCAAGATCTATGACATTAAAAGAAGTTAGGAACTAACATAGTCATCTTTGTGCCATATAAAATTTTGGACCATAACTACAAGATCACAGTCACCGATTAAGTAACCCAAATGTAAGATATAGACAGAGCAATGGTACCTCTACTTGAATGGCCTCGGTCTTCCAGAAGATAGATTTCAGTGGATAAATAGAAACTGAAACACTAACATTAAAAGTTAGGCTATAGGCTACCAAGGGAAACACTAACAAGCTAATTACAAGTGGTGTCTGCACTTGAGGGGTGGTAAGGATAAATAGAAACTGAAACGTACTACAAGCATGTTTTTCAATTTATGATTATGATTTGCCTATCAATAGTTTATGAAGATAGGTAAAAAATATATAGAACACACATAAATAAAGTTTTCTTGGTATAATAACATGCCGCCAACTATAACAATTTTAAAAATAAACACAATTTTCTGGACTGGATTACCTGTACACTCAGCATGGTCTTGAAAAGATATCTAGAGCTCTAATCTTGACAATAGAGATGGTAAACAAAACATGATACACTACATGCACCAAAAAATGGGATGGAATCAAATGGCCTATTGTCAGCTAACTCAGTCCCTGCCAGTTATTGAACAAATCATTAGATGCGGTGCAGACTGGCGATGTAGATGCAGCTAAAACATATATTATTCTCCTTTTTTCAAAAGAAAAACAAAAATGGAACATGAATACATTATTTAGTTGCTGCCAATGTAAAGGCTGCCGCGGCTTCCGCAAAAGGTCTCCGTGTGCTCCTCCTCGTCTTCGTCATACTCCTTGGCAGCAGGAGGTGCTGCCCTGGAACTCTTGGCATGGCCATCTTTTCCTCTCTGCGTGAGAAAGAAAGACACAACTCCTTCTGAGTAAGGTTTTCTACACGAACTAGAGGCAGAACCAAACATAGACTGGAGCGAAAGCAAAATGTTGGAAAGATTCATGTGGGCACCTTTGATGAGTGTCTAGACTTGCCGCTGCTATCAACCTCAGACCTATCTCTGCCGTGTTTCCTGTCCGCGAATGCTTCTAAGACGGAAGGAAGATCACTCATCATGCTGAACAAGCGCTTCTTGAGAGATAAAAAAGAACAAATAATCGAATCAGAGACTGCATCAATTCAGTGGAAATAAAAACATTTCCTTCTCTCGCAACCAGACAAGCGAGAAGATGTATGTTATCGGAGCCCTTGGTATGACCAATTCTAATCAGTATTAAGAAGGGGCCGTGGGGTAATATTTACACCAAAAGTCCTCTTCACACTTCAGAACTCTATCGGTTGTCGATCACGTTCTCCAGCTCTTGCACACAATCAGAAATTCAGAATCATCGCCAAAACAGATAAAGACAACTATTATGTACCTAGATGAACAATTAACGAGTAGTTTAAATTATATGAAAACTGGATAATGAAACCAAACAAATGGTTAGATTGGCAAACCTACATTTAACACAGAGCAACCAAGGACAATGGAACAAAGTGTCACGACTGTCAAAAGAATCTACTGGGGTAGCATTTGTTGAAGAGAACACTTTGTACAGTTCAACCAGCAGGCGATCACCCCTAGAAAACCAAAAGTTGCTGGCTGGCGAATGTCATTTTCTCTTCTTTTTAATGACCTCAAGAACTCCTCTGAGCTCAGGTTACCATCATAGTTAGCATCAAATACATGGAAAATTATGTCCACTACTTTGTTAGTCAAGTCCACTCCACAAACCTATAAAGCAAACAGTATGAAATTAATAAGAAAACAGATCTAATATTTGTGAATAACTGGAGCATGTAAGCTATAAACAAATCGGCTAGCTAGCAGTCTAGGGCAGAACTGTACATACACCTGAATCCCCAAGTGCCATTATTCTCCACACTCCTGCTATATCTTTTTTGCCGTCATTTGTCGCAAGTCTTCATGCATCAGGATCAGTAGCAGCTCATGATAGCGGATCTGGACTGCCACTGCAGCTCCACCTGCACATGCCTCCCTCCCAAATCCGTAGCAAGTCTGTCGGGAGAAAGGTTGACAACAAACAAACATTAGTCACCTTCAATCAGTATCCACCACCATTTAAATCTCAGAAAAAGGGAAAAAGGTTTCGAAAAATCTATTCACGTGTAGTTTCCCAAGTTCGGTACGACGCTTCATCACTCAATAGCCAATGCGGTGCTCTACATCGCTACCGGGACACAGATTGGTATTTTTGTGTGATTTTAGAAAAAAGGAATAATTGAAAAGTATCTAAAATCACAAGAGATGATGTATGTATAATTATAGTCATTAGATATGTGTTTATTTTTTGTTCTTTTCTTATGAACCAAGATCAAAAATAACACAGAATGTGTATATATCAGATACCAAAAATGAATCTAGTTTAGTTTGTGCAGGATGATGGAGTAGTTCGGTATGTTGTATCGGCAGGGGATTTATGATCAACTGACCTGTCGGAAAATCAGGCACGCCTATCTCGAAGCAGCATGACAGGAAGTCTGATGGCGATGCCGAAGAGGCTGCGATAGGTGAGGAGCGCCAAGGTTTGCTGAATGGACTACAATTCCAATTACCGGATAACAGTAAAAAACATACACACCCGTTGCGACCTAAAGAACAGTAAAAAAACATACACACCCGTGGGGAGGGGGAGGATTGTACCATGCTGTTGCGCTGGAACGAGTAGCGTAGCTCAGGGTCGATCAACTCCTCGTCGAAGTCATCGATGGCGAGCTCGAGATCCTGGTGGCGGCCGTGGGGCACGCTCATGGTGGCAGTCTCACCAAGGTTGTGGCCTTGCAGGTGACGCTCACCTTCCCCTCGTGGCTCGGCCAGGTAGCCTCGTCGTCCTCCCTCGCTCTCCTCCTCCACCACCCACCTCAGAGTTCTGCCAGAATCAAAATTAGGATAGGACTATTGCATCTGATAATACTGAATTCAAACAAGAAAACTCACATGTCCAGCCCAAAGCGCTTTCTCCTTCCCCAATCATAATCAACAGTTCAACACCAACTCCCACCCAAATCAACACGAACCCCAACCTCCATCTTGTTCCCCATCCCAAATCAACACCAATCCCCCATATTTGTTCCACTCCTTTTGAGAGTGTAAGGGCTTTGTTCCTAGGCTAGAGAGGGAGAAGGTTGTAGCAACGATTCGTGTATCCCACTCAGCAAGCAACCGAACCCCAAATTCATGTATGTCACACTCGGATTTAAGGGACAAATCCGGGTGCATCTCATATGTCATATGTGCGCCAAGGGAGAACAACACACATAATAACAGAGTGCATAGAGATAAATGTCATAAATATCATAAATATACTTATTACATAGCGGAAGACTTACAAAAATAAATAATAAAGTAAAACAAACTAAGTAATAATCCCTGGCGCCACAAAGCTGACTGGGAGACGCCACCTAGATCAAGTCGAATGCCTCGGTATTAGGCGGCTCCTCTTCAACCACCTGCTCTTCTCCTGTGGGGGTGTGAGACAGCAAGAGTGAGCTCACATACGTTCATAGCTCAACAAGTCGTGGGGAATAATGTGGCATGAACTCACCAAAGGTGGGAGTTCATGAAGTGTAAGGCTGATCAATGAAATAAAGGCTGAAGCTGAGCATTGCTTTTGTAAGTTGGTCAAAATTTTATTAGCAATTACTAAGTGTAAGTAAATACCAAACCTTAATAATAAATAAAGTAATAGTAAAATTAATCCCAAATGCGATGCAAATGTCAAATTAAATTTAAGTTCCATAAATTAATCATGTGAGGGTCCGAGCCGCTCATGACCGTGAGCACGGCTAGTATACTAGTTTTACACTCTGCAGAGGTTGCGCGTCTTTACCCACAAGTCATGTTACCCATCTGCCAAGAGACGGCCAATCCCATACACCTCTACCGAGGAGGCGAGGCAGGGTAACACTACAAGGCCTTTACAAAGTTCCACTAGCTTCAGAAATCCCGCTAAAGTTTATAGGAAGCTCCAGTGCAGGAATCCCTCGCCTGACCGCCATCGCAGCAAAATCAACCCAAGGACCTCCCTACACTGATCACTCTCCTACTGCCCTTGCCCCTTTCGGGTAAGGAAGACCTCCACTAGCTTTCCTAGTTAATCAGACAAGGGCGTCCCATTAAACCCTTGTGGTAGCACTGTTTTCCCGGGTGGTCGCTCCATGTTCCCATTAACTTAATGATCTTAACATGAACAATAATAATAAAAAGATAATAACAGAGTAATCATGAATATTGTATCTCCATACCCAATCCACATAAAGCAATAGCAGGTACTACCCAAAAATATTTTAGGGGTGAACAAGGTATAAAGATAACCAAAACTAGGGTAACCTAAAGGATCCCATTAAAATTAACCTATGCAGATCATTATAGTTAATAAGAACATGGTTGGGAAAAAGTAAGTGATCAAGGGCACAACTTGCCTTCAATGAGCTCCTGCTCAGCTACTTCTACTTGTTGAACATCAGAATCCACAATGGCTTGCTCGTCTACTCGCATCAACACAATACATACATAGTATAGCAAAAATTAACATTACACCAAATATATAAATAAAATACACAGTAATAATCTAGACATTAAAATAAGATCATAGGAACTAGAATTATTAGATTTGGAGTTATAGATTTCAAGTTATGAATTTCCTAAGGTTTAATGTGCTTGAAATAAGATTAAATGAGAAATTAATTTTCTTACTGTTTTCATGTCAAAACAGAGCTTCAATGTGATAGACAATAATATTACAAAATTTTAGAGACTGGAATGGATTAACTTGGAGTTAATATGATTTTTCTATGGATTATACAATTCCTAGCACTTATTTTCATATTAAAATCTATTTTCTAATTAATTTATTCAATTTACAACAGGCTCTGGACTGGGCCTCAATTTCTGGATAGGTCAGGGGCTAGCGCAGAAGATTCCCTAGACTCAGTAAATAGTGAATGAGGATGGCGGGTTTATTCTAAAGTAACAGAAGGTCTTTTCTGTGAAATGGTCTGGCGAAGAGGTATCGGCCGATTACGGCCGTCTGATTAGAACGAATGGCGCCGATTATATCCGCAGCGGTGTGAACTAGAAAGGAACAGGTACCGTTCGATCGAGGATCGGCGGCCCAGATCAACTATGCGCAGCAACGCGCCCAGGATTTGATTTCGTCCGCCCGATGCAAATCAAACGGTTGAGCTTCTATTGATCCAAGCGGTATCAAAACTCTAATCCTAACCGTTCACTTTGAATCCGAAGGCCAGGGATTTTACCATTACGTAACTGATCTCCGCCGCCGAACAAGAATCGGATGGCCCGCCACGCGCACCCATCCTAAGCACTGTTGCTCGGGCGACAGCTCTGTCGTCGCGGCGGAGGACACGCCGGTGAGCATGCAATCCGGCCAAACCCCGCTCTCATACTATAATTTGTCGAGCCAGTGCACAATTGGGCATGAAACATACGCAATTGAGGGTTTCTTACCAAAGATGGCGCTCTGCAGAGCTCTATCGACGAGGGAGGCACGACCACGACGGATGCCCTAGCTCCGGCAGCGAATTCCGAGAGCACTGGCCACCAATTCACCACAGGGAGGACACCGGATCAATCTCCAACGCACAGCGAGACTTACAGACCCGAATTCGTGGGTGCGACGGTGGTGCACACGAAACCGGGCCAGCGGCGGAAATTCTTCCTCTACGGGCGATGGCGGCAGAGGCAGTGCGACGGTTTGGGGCGCATAGTAGTAGAGGGATAGGGATGGGGTCGAGTAGGGGGGGTCGTGGCCTTAAAGCGTGAAGGTGCGCGTCCGCGGACTCAGAGTCAGCCGACGACGTTTTCTCGCGCGCGGTTGCGGTCAGCATGGAGAGCTCGGACTCTGTTTTTCTCACGAGGAGGAAGAACGTGTAGCTCACATACGGTGTATGACCGCGCGGACCCACACATCAGTGGTGTTTGAGATGAGCGCGCACGCAAGAGACAGACGAGCGGGGGCCAGCTGTCGGCGCAAGGAGCGTCTGCGCGCGGTGGGACTTGGTGGGCCGCGTGGATGGGAAGCTGACTGGGCCGAGAAGTGTGGCGGCCGGCCCAATTTGGCTTGGTTCATTTTATTCTTTTCTTTTTATCCTCTATTCTCTTTTCTATATTTCCAAGTTCAATTTGAATTCGAATTTGAATTCAAACTTGTGCTAAATTTATTCTTAATTATATTGTAAAATTAAGAGGTACCAATTCTGAAAATATAATTTCTCTTTGTATTATATACTCTCCTTTTCTTTTCTTTTCTTCCCATTTCCTTTAATTCTCCATCTCATTATCAATATTATATTTTCATTCATTTTATTACTATTGTATTAAATGCACAAACAAAACTCCAATATGATGCAATGGTTTATTTGTGGCTTAGTAAAGATTTACTCATTTTTAAACATGATTAGTCCTACGTTTCAATGGTAGATGGCAAATTACATAAAAAGATCAATTCTTTATAAGCTTCACAATTTGGGTATTACAATGTATCCCAGTTAACAACCATTAGGGGAAATGTAATAAGGATATGGGGTAGCCATGGCACTACCTCTCGCAGCTGCTCGTCGGTGACCGCACCCTCGAAGGCTTCCTCCTCTTCTACCGCCACCGTCGATGCTCACCCCTCCACACGTCATGGACCCCTGACAGGCTAGATCAGCGGAGATCTCGAGCGGGAGGGGGATGGGGGCTAGATGCCTATGCGGGCGTGGGAGCGCGGGGCATGGCGGGGGGTCCGCAAACTTGACCTCGAACCTCTTGGCTCGTGGCGGGGTAGGAATCACGCCAAGCGCCGACTGTCTCCCTTGGCCGCCATCACCGCCTACGTGCTTCCGCTAGATTCGGGTGGCCGGTTCGAATGGGGCTATGTCGGAGTCGTCCTTAGAGTCCTCGGCGACGGGAGGGAGAAGAGAGAGGTGGGCATCGACGAGAGCACGATCGAGGGGCAGAGGGAGAATGGAGGTGGTGTCAGCTAGAAGCAAAGGGAGGGTTAGGGTTTGCCCCCACCCTTCCTTCCACCTCTGGATCTGGGCCCAATGACGACGATGGGGTGAGGTGGAGGGGAGGAGTCGGGAAAGGCTAGGGGACGGGACTGACCTGCTCCTTTGCCATGGGGGTCGCCATCAGATCGACAAGTGCAGCGACCTCGTGCGGGAGGCGCTGCGATGCTGGGGATAGGGGTCCGGACAGGCATGGGGATGATGACGCGGTGGAGGTCGTGGCGGGCATCGAGCAGGACGACAAGGACGGGGGTGGGCATGACGACACGGCGGAGGTCGCAAACGCCGACCGAAGACAGCTTGGGCTCCATGTCACACTAGTGGATAGGGACTGAGGGGCGGGGGACTATGACGGGCATCACGCGGGCGGGGAAGAGACGCCTATGATGGGGCAGGCGAGGATGGGGGTGTAGCAGCCCTGGATTGCTGGTGAGGGGCGAGGGTGTCGGGGGCGGGTGCCAATCTCGCAGCGGCGAGGGGCAAGGCCCATCGAGTTTGAGCGGGGCGAGCCCGAGGATGGTGGACGCGGACACGGAGGATCCCTGAATGGTGCCTTCCATTCACGGAGAGCGAGCGTGGAGGCGGGGATGTCGGGGGCCGGCGCTGCTGCGAGATTGGCGGGGGGAGGGCGAGGGCGGAACCGTGGTGATGCCGGTGGACGCCCTCGGTATAACATATAGAGTAGTAGAGAAACAAGTGTCTCAGACTGTTGCCCTGCGTCAATCTGCCGCGGAGACGAATGGAGGCAGGTGTGGTCTGTCTCGGCCAGTTGGCCCACGGTAGCCTAAAAAATAGCCATTTTTTTGATAGTACCTGAAAGTCGCCTAGAGCGGGGGGTGAATAGGCGGAATCTGAAAATTATAAACTTAAGCACACACTACAAGCTGGGTTAGCGTTAGAAATATAATCGAGTCCGAAAGAGAGGGCGAAAACAAATCACAAGCAAATAAAGAGTGTGACACGGTGATTTGTTTTACCGAGGTTCGGTTCTTGCAAACCTACTCCCCGTTGAGGTTGTCACAAAGACCGGGTCTCTTTCAACCCTTTCCCTCTCTCAAACGGTCACCTAGATCGAGTGAGCTTTTCTCCTCAATCAAATGGGACACATAGTCCCCACAAGGATCACCACAACTTGGTGTCTCTTGCTTTGATTACAAAGGTGTTGAGAACAAGAATGGGGAAGGAGAAAAGCGATCCAAGCGACAAAAACTCAAATGAACACAAATATCTCTCTCACTAGTCACTAATTGTTTGGAGTGATCTTTGGACTTGAGAGAGGATTTGATCTCTTGTTTGTGTCTTGGAGTGAAGTCTAGAGCTCTTGTATTGAATGCAATGGCCGAAAACTTGGATTCCTTGAATGTGTGGTGGTTGGGGTTATTTATAGCCCCACCCACCAAAATGGCCATTGGGGAGGCTGTTTGTCGAAGGGCGCACCAGACAGTCAGGGTTCGACCATTGGAGCTTCTCACAGCTGGGCCACCGGACAGTCCGGTGGTGCACCAGACAGTCACTGTTTCCTATCCAATGTGCCTTCTGGCGCCTGCTCTGACTCTGCGCAAGCCGTCAGCACTGTTCACTATTCACTATTTATTTTGCAGTCGACCGTTGGCGCTGTAGCCGTTGCTCCTGCTGGCACACCGGACAGTCCGATGCTACACCGGACAGTCCGATGAATTATAGCGGAGAGCATTTTCCAGAAACCCGAAGCTGAGGAGTTCGAGTTGATCCACCCTGGTGCACCGGACATTGTCCGGTGGTGCACCGGACACTGCCTGGTGGCACACCGGACAGTCCAGTGCGCCAGACTAGGGCAGCCTTCGGTTTTCTTTTGCTCCTTTCTTTTGAACCATATCTTGGACTTTTTATTGGTTTGTGTTGAACCTTTGGCACCTGTAGAACTTATATGCTAGAGCAAACTAGTTAGTCCAATTGTTTGTGTTGGGCAATTCAACCACCAAAATTATTTAGGAAAAGGTTTGACCCTATTTCCCTTTCAATCTCCCCCTTTTTGGTGACCGATGCCAACACAAACCAAAGCAAATATATAAGTGCAGAATTGAGCTAGTTTGCATAAGGTAAGTGCAAAGGTTGCTTAGAATTAAACCAATTTAAACTTTCATAAGATATGCATGGATTGCTTTCTTTCTTTTAACATTTTGGACCACATTTGCACCACATGTTTTGTATTTGCAAATTCTTTTGGAAATTCTTTTCAAAGTCTTTTTTGCAAATAGTCAAAGGTGTATAAGTAAGATTTCGAGAAGCATTTTCAAGATTTTGAAATTTTCTCCCCCAGTTTCAAATGCTTTTCCTTTGACTAAACAAAATTCCCCCTTAATGAAATTCTCCTCTTAGTGTTCAAGAGGGTTTTACCAATTGATATAGAATTTCTTAGAGGAATGCTAATTTCAAAGATACCAATAAAAACATTTAAACACTTAAACTTGTTTCGAAAACTTTTGAAATTGGCGTGGTGGTGCGGTCCTTTTGCTTTGGGCTAATACTTTCTCCCCCTTTGGCATTAATCGCCAAAAACAGATACTTCGAGTGAAATATGAGCCCTTAGTAACTTATCTCCCCCTTTGGCGAAAAATATAGGAGTGAAAGATTATACCAATGTGGAGAGATGGCGGAATATCGGCAAAGAGTAGATAATACCGATGGAGCTGAGTGGAAGCGTCATCTTTGCCGAATACTCCATTTCATTTTCAATTCTATGACTAAGCATGAGAATACACTTGAAAACACATTAGTCATAGACATAAAGAGATATGATCAAAGGTATATAAATGAGCTATGTGTGCAAAGTATCAATCAAAGTTCCTAGAATCAAGAATATTTAGCTCATTCCTAAGGTTGGTAAAGGTTTTCTCATCTAGTGGTTTGGTAAAGATATCAGCTAGTTGTTCTTTGGTGTTAATATAGGCAATCTCGATATCCCCCCTTTGTTGGTGATCTCTCAAAAAGTGATACTGAATGGCTATGTGCTTAGTGTGGCTGTGTTCAACGGGATAATCAGCCATGCGGATTGCACTCTCATTATCACGTAGGAGAGGGACTTTGCTAAATTTGTAGCCATAGTCCCTGATGGTTTGCCTCATCCAAAGCAATTGCTTGCAACAATGGCCTGCGGCAATATACTCGGCTTCGGCGGTAGAAAGAGCTACTGAGTTTTGTTTCTTTGAAGCCCAAGACACCAGGGATCTCCCAGAAACTAACAAGTCCCTGATATGCTCTTCCTATCAATTTTACACCCTGCCCAATCAGCATATGAATATCCTAATAAATCAAAAGAGGATCCCTTGGGGTACCAAAGACCAAACTTAGGAGTATAAACTAAATATCTCAAGATTCTCTTCATGGCTCTAAGGTGAACTTCCTTAGGATTGGCTTGGAACCTTACACACATGCATACGGAAAGCATAATATCCGGTCGAGATGCACATAAGTAGAGTAGAGATCCTATCATCGACCGGTATACCTTTTGATCTACGGATTTACCTCCCATGTCGAGGTCGAGATGCCCATTGGTTCCCATGGGTGTCTTGATGGGCTTGGCATCCTTCATTCTAAACTTGGTGAGTATGTCTTGAATGTACTTTGTTTGGCTGATGAAGGTGCCCTCTTGGAGTTGCTTGACTTGAAATCCTAAAAAATACTTCAACTCCCCCATCATAGACATCTCGAATTTTTGAACCATGATCCTACTAAACTCTTCACAAGTAGATTTGTTAGTAGACCCAAATATGATATCATCAACATAAACAAATCTTTTGCAATAGTTTTAGTAAAGAGAATAGGATCGGCCTTGCCGACTTTGAAGACATTAGTGATAAGGAAATCTCTTAGGCATTCATACCATGCTCTTGGGGCTTGCTTGAGCCCATAAAGCGCCTTAGAGAGTTTATAGACATGGTTAGGGTACTCACTATCTTCAAAGCCAGGAGGTTGCTCAACATAGACCTCTTCCTTGATTGGTCCATTGAGGAAGGCACTCTTCACATCCATTTGATATAGCTTAAAGCCATGGTAAGTAGCATAGGCAAGTAATATATGAATTGACTCAAGCCTAGCTACGGGTGCATAGGTTTCACTGAAATCCAAACCTTCGACTTATGAATATCCCTTGGCCACAAGTCGTGCTTTGTTCCTTGTCACCACACCATGCTCATCTTGCTTGTTGCAGAATACCCACTTGGTATCTACAACATTTTGATTAGGACGTGGAACCAAATGCCATACCTCATTCCTCGTGAAGTTGTTGAGCTCCTCTTGCATCGCCAGCACCTAATCCGAATCTTTAAGTGCATCCTCTACCCTATGTGGCTCAATAGAGGAGACAAAAGAGTAATGTTCACAAAAATGAGCGACTCGAGATCGAGTGGTTACCCCCTTATGAATATCATCGAGGATGGTGTTCACGGGGTGATCTCTTTGAATCGCCTGGTGGACTCTTGGGTGTGGCGGTCTTTGACCCTGTTCATCTTCCTTGTCTTGATCATTGTCATCTCCCCCTTGATCATTGCCCTCCTCTTGAGGTGGCTCATCTTCTTGATCTTCTTCTTCATCATCTTGAGCCTGTTCCTCATCTTGAGTTGGTGGAGATGCTTGTATGGAAGATGATGGTTGATCTTGTGCTTGTGGAGGCTCTTCTGATTCCTTAGGACACACATCTCCAATGGACATGTTCCTTAGCGCGACGCATGGAGCCTCTTCATCATCTAGCTCATCAAGATCAACTTGCTCTACTTGAGAGCCGTTAGTCTCATCAAACACAATGTCACAAGAAACTTCAATTAGTCCAGTGGACTTGTTAAAGACTCTATATGCCTTTGTGTTTGAATCATAACCAAGTAAAAAGCCTTCTACAGCCTTAGGAGCAAATTTAGATTTTCTACCTCTTTTAACAAGAATAAAACATTTGCTACCATAGACTCTAAAATATGAACATTGGGCTTTTTACTAGTAAGGAGTTCATATGATGTCTTCTTGAGGATTCAATGAAGGTAGAGCTGGTTGATGGAGTAGCAGGCGATGTTAATCGCCTCAGCCCAAAATCGGTCCAGAGTCTTGTACTCATCAAGCATGGTCCTTGCCATGTCAAGTAGAGTTCTATTCTCCCTTTCCACTACACCATTTTGTTATGGTGTGTAGGGATAAGAGAACTCATGCTTGATGCCCTCCTCCTCAAGGAAGCCTTCAATTTGAGAGTTTCTTGAACTCCGTCCCATTGTCAGCCTCTTATTTTCTTGATCCTCAATCCGAACTCATTTTGAGCCGTCTCAAGAATCCCTTCAAGGTCTCTTGGGTTTGAGATTTTTCTTGCAAAAAGAACACCCAGTGAAGCGAGAATAGTCATCCACAATTACAAGACAATACTTACTCCCGCCGATGCTTATGTAAGCTATCAGGTCGAATAAATCCATGTGGAGTAGCTCAAGCAGCCTATCGGTCGTCATGATGTTCTTATGTGGATGATGGGCACCAACTTTCTTTCCTGCTTAACATGTGCTACAAATCCTGTCTTTCTCAAAATGAACATTGGTTAGTCCCAAAATGTGTTCTCTCTTTAGAAGCTTGTGAAGATTCTTCATCCAACATGGCTACTCGGCGATGCCAGAGCCAACCCATATTAGTCTTAGCAATTAAGCAAGTATCGAGTTCAGCTCTATTAAAATCAACTAAGTATATCTGACCCTCTAATACTCCCTTAAATGCTAATGAATCATCATTTCTTCTAAAGACAGTAACACCTATATCCGTAAAAAGACAATTGTAGCCCATTTTGCATAATTGAGAGACTGAAAGCAAGTTGTAATCTAAAGAATCTACAAGAAAAACATTGGAAATAGAATGGTCAGGTGATATTGCAATTTTACCAAGTCCTTTGACCAAACCTTGATTTCCATCCCCGAATGTGATAGCTCTTTGGGGATCTTGGGTTTTCTCATAGGAGGAGAACATCCTTTTCTCCAGTCATGTGGTTTGTGCACCCGCTATCAATGATCCAACTTGAGCCTCCGATGCATAAACCTACAAAACAAGTTTAGGCCTTGTTCTTAGGTACCCAAACGGTCTTGGGTCTTTTGACATTAGAAACAAGCACCTTGGGTACCCAAACACAAGTCTTTAAGCCCTTGTGTTTGGCCCCAACATATTTGGCAACTACTTTGCCTGATTTGTTAGTCAACACATATGAAGCATCAAAAGTCTTAAATGAAATAATTGGCTCATTTTGATGTAGTAGGAGTTTTCTTCTTAGGCAATTTAGCATGAGTGGATTGCCTAGAACTAGATGCCTCACTCTTATACATAAAAGCATGATGAGAGCAAGAGTGAGACTTCCTAGAATGAATTCTCCTAATTTTGTGTTCGGGATAACCAGCAGGATATAAAATGTAACCCTCGTTATCCTGAACCATGGGAGCTTTGCCCTTAACAAAGTTAGATAATTTCTTAGGGGCATTAAGCTTGACATTGTCCCCTTGTTGAAAGCCAATGTCATCCTTAATGCCAGGGCGTCTCCCACTATAGAGCATGCTTCTAGCAAATTTAAAATTTTCATTTTCTAAGTCATGCTCATTAATCTTAGCACTAAGTTGAGCTATGTGATCATTTTGTTGTTTAATTAAGGTAGGTGATCATGGATAGCATCAGCATTAATATCTCTACATCTAGTACAAATGGAAACATGATCAATAGAAGATGTAGAGGGTTTGCATGCATTTAATTCATCAATCTTGGCATGTAAAATAACTTTCTCATTTCTAAGATTGGAAATAGAAACATTGCAAACATCTAATTCCTTAGTCTTAGCAATTAGTTTTTCATTCTCAATCTTAAGGCTAGAAAGAGATTCGTTCAACTTGTCAATCTTAGCAATTAAATTGACATTCTCATTTCTAAGACTAACAATTGAATCATCACAAATATTTGACTTCTCAACCTTAGCAATTAATTTAGCATTTTCATTTCTAAGGTTAAGATAGTGTCATGGCAAGTGCTAAGCTCACTAGTTAATTTCTCACATTTTTCTATCTCCTGAGCATAAGCATTTTTAACCTTAACATGCTTCTTGTTTTCCTTAATAAGGAAGTCCTCTTGGCTATCCAAGAGTTCATCCTTCTCATGAATAGCACTAATTAGTTCATTCAATTTTTCCTTTTGTTGCATGTTTAGGTTGGCAAAAAGTGTAAGCAAATCATCCTCATCATCACTAGAGTTAGCCTCATCACTAGATGTTGTATATTTAGTAGAAGCTCTAGATTTTACCTTCTTCTTTTTGCCGTCCTTTGCCATGAGGCACTTGTGGCCGACGTTGGGGAAGAGGAGGCCTTTGTTGACGGTGATGTTGGCGGCGTCCTCAGTCGGAGGAGTCGATGGAGCTCTCATCAGAGTCCCACTCCCAACATACGTGGGCATCGTCGCCCTTCTTCTTGTAGTACTTCTTCTTTTCCTTCCTCCTTCCCTTCTTGTCGTCGCCCCTATCACTATCACTAGATAATGGACATTTAGCAATGAAATGATCGGGCTTACCACACATGTAGCAAACTTTCTTGGAGCGGGGCTTGTAATCCTTCCCCCTCCTTTGCTTGAGGATTTGGCGGAAGCTTTTGATGATGAGCGCCATCTCCTCATTGTCAAGCTTGGAGGCATTGATGGGGAGCCTATTTGATGTAGACTCTTTTTTTCCTCTGTTGCTTTGAAGGCAACGGGTTGCACCTCGGGTGTTGAGGTGGCGCCTCGCTCGATGATTTGTTTGGAGCTTGATCATCAATTCAAAGCTCACAAACTTTCCTATAACCTCCTCGGGAGACATTAGCTTGTATCTAGGATCACCACAGATTAATTGAACTTGTGTAGGATTAAGAAAAACGAGTGATCTTAGAATAACCTTGACCATTTCATGGTCATCCCATTTTATGCTACCGAGGCGCACTTGGTTCACCAAATTGAGCCGGTTGTACATGGCTTGTGGCTCCTCCCCTTGGTTGAGCATGAATCGACCGAGCTCCCCCTCGATCGTCTCCCGCTTGGTGATCTTCGTCACCTCATCTCCTTCATGCACGGTCTTGAGCATGTCCCAAATTTCTTTGGCACTCTTCAACCCTTGCACCTTATTATACTCCTCTTGACTTAGAGAGGCGAGGAGTATAGTAGTGGCTTGGGAGTTGAAGTGCCGGATTTGGGCAACCTCGTCCGGATCATAATCTTCATCCTCTACGGATGGTACCTGTGCTCCAAACTCAACAACATCCCAAATGCTAGTGTGGACTGAGGTTAGATGGTGCCTCATTTTTATCACTCCACATACAATAATCTTCACCATCAAAAACAGGTGGTTTGCCTAATGGGATGGAAAGTAAAGGAGTGCGTTTGGAAATACGAGGGTAGTGTAGGGGGATCTTACTAAACTTCTTGCGCTCATGGTGCTTAGAAGTTACGGACGGTGCGTCGGAGCCGGAGGTGGAGGGCGACGAAGAATCGGTCTCGTAATAGACCACCTTCTTAATTTTCTTCTTCTTATCACCACTACGGTACGCGGGGAGGTGATCCCCCTTTCCTTTGGAGCTGGACTCCCTTGATGGAGCCTTCCCGTGGCTTGTGGCGGGCTTCTCGCCAGTCACCACATCCTTCTTAGCGTGATCTCCCGACATCACTTCGAGCGGTTAGGCTCTAATGAAGTACCAGATTCTGATACCAATTGAAAGTCGCCTAGAGGGGGGGTGAATAGGCGAATCTGAAAATTATAAACTTAAGCACACACTACAAGCCGGGGTTAGCGTTAGAAATATAATCGAGTCCGAAAGAGAGGGCGAAAACAAATCACAAGCAAATAAAGAGTGACACGGTGATTTGTTTTACCGAGGTTCGGTTCTTGCAAACCTACTCCCCGTTGAGGTGGTCACAAAGACCAGGTCTCTTTCAACCCTTTCCCTCTCTCAAACGGTCACCTAGACTGAGTGAGCTTTTCTCCTCAATCAAATGGGACACTTAGCCCCACAAGGACCACCACAACTTGGTGTCTCTTGCTTTGATTACAAAGGTGTTGAGAACAAGAATGGGGAAGAAGAAAAGCGATCCAAGCGACAAGAACTCAAATGAACACAAATATCTCTCTCACTAGTCACTAATTGTTTGGAGTGATCTTTGGACTTGGGAGGATTTGATCTCTGTTTGTGTCTTGGAGTGAAGTCTAGAGCTCTTGTATTGAATGCAATGGTTGAAAACTTGGATTCCTTGAATGTGTGGTGGTTGGGGTTATTTATAGCTCCACCCACCAAAATGGTGTTGGGGAGTCTGTCTGTCGAAGGGCGCACCGGACAGTCCGGTGCGCCACCGGACACTGTTCGGTACGACAGCCATGTCACCCAACCATTAGGGTTTGACCGTTGGAGCTTCTGACAGCTGGGCCACCGGACAGTCCGGTGGTGCACCGGACAGTCACTATTCCCTGTCCGGTGTGCCTTCTGGCGCTTGCTCTGACTCTGTGCGCGTAGTCAGCAATGTTCACTATTCATTTTGCAGTCGACCATTGGCGCTGTAGCCGTTGCTCCCGCTGGCACACCGGACAGTCCGGTGCTACACCGAATAGTTCGGTGAATTATAGCGGAGAGCATTTTCCAGAAACCCGAAGCTGAGGAGTTTGAGTTGATCCACCCTGGTACACCGGACACTATCCGGTGTCGCACCGGACACTGTCGGTGGCACACCGAACAGTCCGGTGCGCCAGACCAGGGCAGCCTTCGGTTTTCTTTTGCTCCTTTCTTTTGAACCCTATCTTGGACTTTTATTGGTTTGTGTTGAACCTTTGGCACCTGTACTTATATTCTAGAGAAAACTAGTTAGTCCAATTGTTTGTGTTTGGCAATTCAACCACCAAAATTATTTAGGAAAAGGTTTGACCCTATTTCCCTTTCAGTACCCCACCCCGGCGACGACACGCTGGTTAGCTACGAGAGCACGAGGCTACTTCTATGTCTTTCACATTGTAACTTCAAGTGGGAGTTGTGTATATTGTTATCTGCTATAAACAGCGTGGGTAATCAGAAACTATACTGTATGGAGTATGAGGACAATGCCGCATTGGCTAAAAGAAATAAGAAAATGAAAAAAATGAATGTAGTCAAGTAATTTAAGGGTCTGTTTGTTTACTCGCCCTAGAGATTATATAATCTAGATTAAATAAGTTAAAAAGCAAACTGTCGGTACCCTGAAACAGGGGTACCCCTTACTATAGCATGAAGACGCGGTGCTTACACGACTATCTCTAGTCACGTGGTGAACAGCACCCGACTCCACCACGTGGATGGCTCCAGAGTCGCCATGTGGCCAGAGAAAACAATACACTCCAAGATGCCAACAGTGGGTTCGGACCCCCATGGAAAATGCCAGACCCCTGTACATGTGGACCAGACCTCCGGAGCAAGGTCCAGGACCCCCGCGAGTGCAACCCAGACCTCCAGGTCGGGTCCCAACCCCTCTACGTGGGGTCCAGACTACCCACAGCCGGGTCCAGGGACTCTGGGCAGAGAATACCCAGGCCTTGCTCAGGCAGGGGTCCGGTGCCGACACGTGTCCAGACCTAGCCTGGTGCAGACCTATCTGCATAACGCTACTACTCCCCGCCTAGGCGGAGACCTGATGCTGCCACGTGGCCTACCCGCGTGACGTAAGCCAGCGGGCGGAGCCTGACGTAAGGCCTCTGGGCCGCGCTGTCTCTGCACTTATTGCAGAGAAGACACGTCGCCTGACTATCCTGCTGATAGGCGATGTGCCCCTTCAACATTTAATGTGTCCTGTCCACTCAGCTGGCAGGCGGCGTCTAGGCCATCTTGCAGGCGGCGTGCCTGTCCATTCCATTCGAACAGTACGCCCGTGCTGCGAAGTGCACTGTGCCCATCCATCATCACTCGTACGTTGCAGGGAAGCTTCCCCTGCACGCCAATACTACGCAGATCACGGATATCAGGGCACAAGGAGATTGCTTCAATGATGAGCATTAGTCGCTCCAAGTATTACATCCGTTATGTTCCTGGACCCACATGTCGGGGCTCAGCACCCTTGTACGTGCCCCCCTTTGAGCTATAAAAGGGGAGGCATGCAACGACACACGGGAGAGATCCATACAACTTAGACCAGCTGAGGCTCACAAGTTCAGACAAGCTCCCAAGCTCAATACATCACACAATGGAGTAGGGCATTACGCTCCGGCGGCCCGAACCACTCTAAATCTTTGCGTTCTTGGGTGTTCATCCCCCAATCTCATGACAAGCAAAACGCTTAGGCCCTCCACATCTTAGGATTTAGGGCGGGTGCATTCTGCTACCCGGCCGGAGATTTCCTCTCCGACATTTGGCGCGGCAAGTAGGGGGCTTGGCATTAGGTTGCTTGTTTCTTGCTCGACACCATGGTCCACATCGTCGAGCACCAAGATTTCGTGTCCGAGGACTTCATGTTTGAGGAGGAGGCTGCCTCTTCCACTCCGCGGGCCACCAACCACCTTGCGCCTAGTGCAGCAGCTGTTGTGCACTTTGCATGGCAGCACACTCCCATGCAAACATCCAGGGCGTCTAGGGCTGCCTGGGCGCTGTCAGCAGCCAGGGAATTGCGCCACCCTCCTAGCTCCATGGCCTCTAGGGGCCATGAAGCAGTGGCGGGACAACGTCGACCATCTACTTGGCATGGCACACTCTGGCTCAAACCAGACCCAGGCCTCGTTCATCCCAGCGCCAACATGAGGCATCGGCATCTGTGCGCTCACCCTCGATGAGGGCAGCGCGACTGAGGACCTGCGGGTGGAGCTCAACCACCAGCGCGTGGAAGGACGCTCCAGTCTCTCTAGAGAGGTCTAAATACCTGCGGGCAGAACTCAACCAACAGGCGTGCGGGCGAGGATGCCCGCATCTCTCTAGAGAGGGCGCGGGAATACCGACAGAACGTTGAGGGTCGCAACCTCGACTACGACTTCGCTACGGTTGCACCACAGACTCCAACGGGCGCCCGGATCCAAGCAGGAGTCCCATTGGCCGGCGTGGGCTGCGCCGCGCTCGCGGATCATCTCCGCGCAACGACGTGGCCATCCAAGTTCCGGCCACACCTACCGAAAAAGTACGACGGTATGTCCAATCCGTCAGAATTCTTGCAGGTTTACGTCACCGCCATCACGGGAGCAGGTGGAGACACCACCATGATGGCAACATACTTCCATGTTGCCTTGTCTGGGCCAGCCCGGACTTGGCTCATGAACCTTGCCCCAGGATCGATCTACTCCTGGGAAGAGCTCTGCGCGGTTCACAGCAAACTTCGCCAGCGCTTACCAACAGCATGGCGTGGAGTCCCACCTCCACGCAGTGAGGCAGGAGCCCGGGGAACTCTCCAGACCTTCATCTCCCGCTTCACCAAGGTACGAGGCACCATACCTCGTATTCCGATGGTTCTATCATCACGGCTTTCCGCCAAGGAGTACGTGATGAGAAGATGTTGGAGAAGTTAGCCACGCACGATGTGGAAACTGTCTCACTCTCTTCACTTGGCCGACAAGTGTGCCAGAGCTGCCGAGGGCCGTGCATGGCACTCGGCGCCATCCGATGCCGTTACCCAGGACGGCAAAAAGAAGAAGAAGAAAAACCACGGCCGCGAGAAGCCGCATTCTGCGCGCTGGTCGTTGCAGTTGCGACTGGGGGCCAGAACGAGCGCAACAAGCGCCTACGGCCACAGAGGGGTAACAGTGGCTCATGCCCTGTACACCCCAACAGTCGCCACAGCGCCATAGAATGTCGCGAGATCATCGAACTCGCGAAGCGCGTCAGCGAGCGGTGTGAGCAGTCTTCCAGGGACGACTCCCCACCTCGTCGCCGACCTGGCAAGGAAAGGGTCGACGACGATGAGGTGGCCACGGCTGAACAGGACCTCGGGTATCAGTCGCCGGGGGGTCCTGAAGGATGTTTCACGAGAGACTCTGATTCGGTGACGACAACTAGACGGGCCACCGGGGGACCCCGTACTCCCTAGTCTACGGGTCGAAGCCTACCTTCCCCTGGAAACCCTTATGGACTCCCCATGGGTGCAGTCTTTGATAAGTCTGTGCAGGAGCGGCTGCAGCGCGGGGACATGGACTCCACCCACGAACATGGATAGCGGGCGGTGATCCAAAGTGCACGTTGCAACCAGGCGCCCAGGCGCTACCGCCAATGGTTCGCGCATAAGTAGGGAGCCTCGGGTCGGGACCTAGACCCACGACAAGTACGAACCAAGAAGGGGTCTGCAAACTCTCCCCCAGCCGAGAAGGACCCTTCAAGGTGAGGGAAGTATGCCGACCTGGGTGTATTCGTCTTGCCGCAACAGAAGGAGAACCTCTTCCCAGCCCTTGGAACATGGAGCATCTCCGTAAATTCTGCCTAATAGGAGCAAGTATGAGGGGTTAAGTTTCTCTTCTTTTGTAATTAGGTTGTGCATATGTGTACGCTAGTCCGGTGAGGTCCACCCTCATAAACACGGTATGTTGGTCTGCACCCATGCATGTAAGGTTATAAGGAAAAGAACTACCCCTCAGATGTGCTTTTATGATGGTCTTATCCTCCTGCTCCATGGTTTTATCTTGCAGCTTCCGGATATTATTTCTTACCTAACCCACTCATACGATTCCTATCCCTGCTGACATAATGACATCCGAATTGAGTAGCCAGGCTTGCAGTTTAGGACCCCTCTGCAAAATTGGGAGGCCTGGCAGCCTGGGGGCCGGTTCTAGAGAATGGGAGCTCATTTCATGGGGTGGTTCAAAGCTCTGTAGCCGCTTAGCCTGGTTCCGTACCCAAAGCCTGCACACTCCACACTCTGTGATGGGTACCCTAGTATTTGGAGCTATAGTCCTGTGGGTTCGGCAACCTAGGGTCCGGTTCTAGAGAATGGACACTTGTCTTCTGGGGTGGTCCGAAGCCGTGTAGCCGCTTAGCCTGGTCCCGTCCCATAAGCCTGCACGCTCCACCACTCTGCGACGGGTGTCCTAGTATCTGGCACCGCGGTCAGGGGGTAGGACACACAACTTGGCTTCCCAGACTAAATCCTGCAGGTCCCGTGCCTGTATCAAAGGATGGCTAGTATAGGCGATGGGTCCTATGGGTGATACTAACGCTCCCTAGCCGAAGCTGTGTTCAGGTCAGGTCCTAGTTGAGGCTATCTTCTGGGGGCCGTTGTCAACTCCCTCTTAGATATGCTGGTATCGAACCTCGACACATCGATCCTGCATCCCAAGGGGGCCAAGTACTAGGGAGGAGTCGGCAACACCACACACAATAGGGAAAAATAGTATAAAGATAAGTGCTAATACTGCTTGATAATTAGTACTCGTATACAGATAAGTGCTAATACTGCTTGATAATTAGTACTCAAAAGTATCTTACAAAAACATAGTTATTACATCCGCCTTCAAGCGGGGCCCTAGCCTTATGTCTACAGGTATGACCTACTCGACATCAGTAGGGTCACTGGGAGCGCGTGACCGCCATCTCCACGGCGTACGACATCTTGTACGACCCCCGAGCGGCGTCTTCAGCAGCCAGGCCGGCGGTCACCATTGGAGGTGGCACCAAAGCCATCAAAGCCAAAGAGATGGGGGCGCGAAAGATGGAGCCGCAACTCAGCTCGCTTCCCGCCTTCACAAGGCTGGTGAACATCCTTCCCTCCGAATGCTAGAGGAAGAAGCAGGAAGAAGCGTTGCCCCATGGGCGGCTTGCCAGCGGTGGTGACCACCTCAACGCGTGCGCCATAGCGAAGAGGCCCTCGCCCCCGTCTTCCTACGAGGGTGGCGACGAGGCCGTTGCAGCGCCGCTGGGGCGCGACCAGCCCATGGAGGCGGGCCATCAGTTCATGCAGGAGATGGAGCCGCAACTCAGCTCGCTCTCCACCCCTGCAAGGCTGATGAACATCCTTGAAGCCAGGCACCGGCGGAAGAGCACAAACTCCCCGACGGCGAGATCACCGAGGGGATGCCATCGATACGAATCTTTCCACCAAACGTCGACACACTCCATCCAAGCAGGCAGCACACCATGTCGAGCATCCACTCAGTCTGGACACGCTCGGGATGAACTTACAAGGCCATGGCGAACTACAACGACGCAAAGCAGAGGCCTTGAAGGCAAAGGGGCACAGAGAGCTCGGGGGCGAAAGGGCATAGCGAGTGGGAGAGAAGCGAAGGCATGGCTGCTACTCGAGGATGAGCCCCTTTTTAAAGGCAGACTCCCCCGCTCGCCCTGAAACGCCACGGGAAGTCTCCCCCGATGCACACCGGTACCCAACCTATGAAGCGGGGGCTCGACCCCACAAGTCATACAGCTGGTGCGCTGGTCTCCGGGTGCGGAGAAGGCGAACCGCCACGCAAGGAGCGTGCTACCGACTCGCGGTAGTGCACCTCTTCATCTTCACCGCAAACAACGTCTCCGACATCTGGCTTGGGGGCCCAGGCCCACATGTCATGCACCTAGCGTGCCGGTTCCTGGGTGCGGAGAAGGCGAACCGCCACGCGAGGAGCGAATCGTCGCACCTCTTCATCTCCACCGAAAGTAGCGGCCCAGCCTCTGGCACGGGGGGCCGGGCCCATGAAGTCATACTCTTCGGGCGTCGGCCCCCATGTGCGGAGAAGGCGAATCGCCGCGTGAGGAGCACGCCACCACCTGCGGTAGGGCGCCTCTTCACCTCCACCGAAACCAACAGCCCAGTCTCTGACGCGGGGGCCCAGGCCCACGTGTCATCCTCCTTGGGCGTAGATTCCTGAGTGCAGAGAAGTCGAACCGTCGCTTGCGCCAGTACCGTGCCTGCTCGGGGCCGCCGCAGAAGACAGAGAAGGTGAATTTTCAAAACCAAATGCAGCGGTATCGACGCACCCCGTGCATGGCCCAGTAAAGCCATAAAGTGCGGAGACCACAGGTTAGTCAGCCGCGAGGACAGGCGTGGTAGTTGACGTGACCGAAGATGGACTGGCATTGATTACGATAGCAAGCGCATGAAAGCAACGCGCCAATCACCGGCCAAGCTTTGGCCTCACCTGTAGGCTCGTATCCTCCCCTGAGGCGGGCCCAGGGGCACTATCGGTACCCTGAAACAGGGGTACCCCTTACTACAGCATGAAGACGTGGTGCCCATGCGACTATCTCTAGTCATGTGGTGAACAGCACCCGACTCCACCACGTGGATGGCTCCAGAGTCGCCATGTGGCCAGAGAAAACGATACACTCCAAGATGCCAACAATGGGTCCGGATCCCCATGGAAAGTGTCGGACCCCTGTACATGTGGACCGGACCTCCAGAGCAAGGTCCAAGACCCCCACGAGTGCAACCCAGGACCTCCGGGTCGGGTCCCAGACCCCTCTACGTGGGGTCCAGACTACCCACAGCCGGGTCTAGGGACTCTGG